>JAODAL010013308.1:82500-91860 GCA_025379985.1 Phyllomedusa bahiana | reverse complement strand
TCCTTTTTTTAAAAATACCCTCCAGAGTGATCATATTCTGGGGGTGCGCCCCTGTACATACTTATTTTCCGTAAATCCTGAGTTAACCCTTTAAATATCCCCCAGATGCACTCCTATTCTGTGGTGCATCACTGTATATACATTCTTCCCCTATTTATCCTGTATTTTCCCCCCAGACTGCACTTTTACTCAGGTGCAGTCACTGAAACATAATTATTACCGCTGTCCTGAGTTATCCGTATTATCCCCCAGAGTGCATCATTTCTGCTGGTGCAGTCACTGTTTATGTACATTACTCTTGTGTTTTAAATACTGTATCGACAACATTGTTGATTCGGCATTTGTTTGTAATAAGCAGATGTGAGAAAACAATACCTGGTAAATGTGTTTTCTAGCGCAAGAAATTTTTTAACTTTTCCTGTTTTTCCCAGGGCCCTTTTGTTTACGACAGAAAATTTACAAGGGGTGATATCAGGGTAAAGGGCTGAACATTTTTTATAAAATGTTTTCCAAAAATCATAGCATGGGACTTTGTGTGACCGATGGTGTGTGTTGCGATGTGGAATTTTCTTTTTTTTTACTACCTATTATTTTATAGAATGATTTTATCTCAATATTATTAACTTTATATTTGCTATTATTATGAGCGTCACTTCAATATTGCTGTAGAAGGGGGGAACATCCCCCTTGGGAAAGACATTTTAGGTTGTAGTTTTGAATTCCCCTTTTTCCCCCTGCAAAAGCTCGCATATCCAAGGTTTTAGGGGAAAGGAGGATAGCTGAAGCCCTCAAAATTCTTAATTTGCTTCTGACTCACTGAACCTTTATAAAGCAGAAGAGATATTAGCCAAGCCAGTAACACTGTTTGTATACCTTGTTTGGGGTTTTTTTGCCCCTATCAGGAGAGCAGAGTGACTGGCTGGCGGGGGGGAGGCAATGAGTGGCCAGAAAAAGGGGAAGATTTTCCCTTGGGGGGGGCAAATAATGTGTTTGGGTTTGAATTGCCTTTTTTCCCTCCAACAAAGCATCTGCATATCACAAGGCATTATGGGAAAGGAGCTGTATTGCTCTGTTGCTGTAGGTCAGACATTGAACAACTTGGCAAAATGTGGGGGCCAAAAATGCCCAAGACTGCCCCCTGACTGCTTGGTAATGACAGCAAACTGGGTGCCCCTTCATGGGCTGTTGCTGGCTGCCAGAAATGTTATGGCTGGCCACATGTGGCTCACTGGCTTATGCTGTATGGGCCTAATTTAGATATTTGTAACAAGGTGATTGGGATTAACTTCAGCTATGAGCAGTTTGCGGTAACATCTTTGAATGCAGGTCCATAAAAGGGGTTGTTCAGCTTTTTACTTATATTATTATTTTTTTATTAATTATTATTTTTATTTTTATTTTAAAAATAGAGAAATTGTTTAAAAAAGAATGCAATATCATCCGCATCTTTATTTTGCTCCCCCCACTCTTTGCACCTGGTCTTGGCACACAAAAATGGGCATAGTTGCCAAATTTTAAAAGAAAACCCCGGAATTTCAGTGGGGGGGGGCCCCCTTTTTGAGGTAGATGCCCCCCCGTTGAGGTAGTGCCCCCATTGTTTCAGGAGAGCCCCCATAAACTAATAAAAATAAAATAATAAAATCCCCTTTCCTGACCAGTCCTGCAGCACGGCCCCTCCGGCGATCTCCTCGCGGGGCGGGGAAAAGAGAGCAGCCGCGCGTCACTCTCCTGCAGCCGCGCGTCACTTCCCCCCCCGCCGTTGACCTGTATTTCGGCGACACACCGGCGCCGGAAAAGGGGGGGGGAGGGGGGGGAGCGATCCCCCCGCCCCTCCCCGCTCAGGGACCCCGGGCCCGGGGGGGAACGGGGCGCAGCGGGGCCCCTTCACCCGCCCGTGAGAACGGACCGGCGGGCCGGAGTGCGTAGTGCGACTCTGTGCCCCGGCCAAAAAAAGAGCCCCCTTGCCTGCTGGGGGCGGGGGGGAATCCCAATCCCCGGGGGGCGGGAGGGGACCCCAAATTAGGGGGGACCCCCCCCAAAAAGGGGAAGTTGGCTTATGAAGAAATGGTGATTTAGCAGTGACTCAATAGACAGTTTTGGGGGACCCAAAATTAACAGACATCTCCTGTTTTTGTTGTCAAAGCATAACTTAGGTCAAATTAAGGGAATTTTTTGCACAAAACCCGCAGGGGAACGGATTTGGGGCACAAAATCCGAAAAGGGGGAAAGGAGTTTAGCGAAAAAATCGCAGGGGAACGGAGTTTAAAAATGGGAGTTTGGCCCAAACCCAGATAACGGGTCGGGAAAAATGGGCGGGAACGGATTCGGGGGGCAAAATACGCGGGAAGGGGTTTCGGCGCAAATTTCCCAGCGGAAAACAGATTTTAGAAACGGAGTTTGGCGCCAAAAACCAGCGGAACGGAGTTTAGCCCCAAAATCCCCGGGAAAAGGGGTTTGGGGGAAATCCGAGCGGAACGGAGTTCGGCGGCAAAATCCGCAGGGAACGGATTCGGCGGAAAAAACCCAGCAAGGGGAGTTCGGCGGCAAAATTGCAGGGAACGGAGTTCGACGCCCAATTCCGCAGCAGAACGGGGTTCGGCGCCAAAATCCGCGGGGAAACGGGTTCGGCCCCAAAATCCGAGGGGAACGGGTTCGGGAAAAAATCCGTAAAATCAAATTTTTCGCTCGAAGAAGAGAACTTTTTACGCCAAAACCCGTAAAATTTTTTTTTGGTCAAAGCGAGAGAATTTTATTAGTGTAAATCGTAAATAAAAGATTTTAGGGAAAAAAATCCTTTAAAAAAACAAACGATTCTTGCGCATAATCAATAAAAAAGCTTTTTTAACATCAGAAGCGAGGGAAAAAAATTTTAGCAGAAAAATCTTAAATTTGTGCAAAAATCGTTAGCGACAAAAGCACAAATTTTATTAGGAACGGGGCCACGGACATTTTTGCTTTTCTCTGGCGCCTTGTGAGCAACATTAGTTCCCCCTCTGGGCCCACACCGGGCTGGCTGCCCCCTGCAACAAAGAGCAGACGACTCACAGCAGGGGGGGCTTTGAGGACTTCAGGGAAGCTAAGAGACAGGAAATTGTTAAATTCTCTTCCTCATTGTTTACTTTATGGCATTTCCTGGTGTCATCAATTCAACGAAAAATGTCTCGGGGGGGGGAAGGGCTTTACACACGGAATCTTTATAACTCTCTTTACAGATCCAATCAAAATTACCCAACTGAGAAATGAAGGGTTAAAATAGAAAATTTTACTGCACACCAAAAGAAAAAAATACCAATGCCTTTAAACATTGGAAGGGCTCGCAGGCAGATTCATTGGGGGACGACCCCCGAATAAATTTGCCTTCCCCCGAATGTCTGCGGCCCCCGGGCCCTGCCGTGGGCCTGGAGCGTTTAGTCGGGCGGGCCCCCGACTCTCTGACTGCGCGGGCCGTTTTCACAGCGGGCGCATCAAGTCGGGGAGGAGCAGGGGGTCGTTCCCTCCTTCTTCTCCCTGTATGTAGGGTGCTTGGTAAGCGGTACAAAAACCTCAGATCGAGGGGGCGTGACGCCCCGCTTTATCACTCCCCTGCGACCGGGGATCCCCAAACCGGCAGCTGGGGGGGCCCCGGGCCCCGCGAGCGGAAGTAGGTGATGCAAAACACTGCTTACCCGTTTCAAGTGCGGACTGGAAAGCGGGACCGTCTGGGGTGAGGGTTTTTTTATTTTATTTTTATTGGGTTTAGGGAGGCAATTTTGGCTCAGGGGGGCAAAACCGGGTACGGGGGGCAAGTATTGGCCAGGGACTAGTATGTGGCTACAGGGGCTTTTATGGGGCTATGGGGGCATAGTATGTGGCACGGGGATAGTTGTGGTTTTTAGGCATAGATGTGGCAAAAGGGGGCTTTTTATGTGGTACGGGGGGGCATTCAGGGGCTACAGAGGGGCTATCATGGACAGGGGGATATCACTGCTACAGGGGGGCATTTTTTAAAGCTTTGGGGGCTATCATGGCTACGGGGGGTTTCACGGGTCAGGGGGGCTACACGGGCAAAGGGGGAGATTCAGGCTAAAAGGGGGAAAATTTCACGGGTCAGAGGGGTACCTGGCTCAGGGGGCATTCAGGGTTGGGGCATATCACGGAAAGGGGGTCATATACTGGTACAGGGGGGAAATATCACTAGCTCGGGGGGCATACAGGGTACGGGGGGCATATCATGGTACGGGGGGGCTTTCCTGGTACAGGGGGGAAAATATCATTACGGGGGGGCATATAACTGGCAAAGGGGGGCTTTTAAACTGGTACAGGGGGCTATCAGGTACAGGGCGGAATCACTAGCTACAGGGGGCATAATTGGTAAGGGGATATTAGGGAAAAGGGGGCTCCCCCGGGCTACGGGGGGATATCACGGGCTACAGGGCGGATATCACTAGCTAAAAGGGGGGTTTTCACTTGCACAGGGGGATATCAGGTACAGGAGGCATATCACTGGTCGAGGGGATATCCCTGGCTAGGGGGGATATCACGGGCTACAGGGCGGCATTCACTAGCTACAAGGGGAAAACACTACCCGGGGGGGCATACATGGCTAAGGAGGCATATCCCTGGCAAACGGGGGGCATATCATAGTCAGGGGCATACCCTGGCTACAGGGCATATACTGGCTACAGGGGGCATATTACTGGCTCGGGGGGCATTCAGGGCTATAGGGGCATTCACTGGCTAAGGGGGCCATACATGGCTACAGGGGGCATACACTGGTAAGGGCAGAATCATAGTACGGGGGGCATATCACTGGAGGGGGCGGCAAAACACTAGCTACGGGGGGGCATAATATGGGGTACGGGGCAATTATGGTACAGGGGGCAATGTGCAAAGGGGGGGAATTTAAGGGGCTCAGGGGGGAATCACTGGTACGGGGGGATATCAGGGCAAAAGGGGGGGCATTCCTGGCTACGGGGGGACATATCAGGGAAAGGGGGTTTTAAAGGGTTTTTTTTGGGGGGGCCTTTTCATGGCTACAGGGGGGATAAAACTGGCTCAGGGGGCATATCATGGTACAGAAGGGATATCACGGTAACAGAGGGGCATATTATGGCTACAGGGGGGCTACATGGTGGGGGGGGCTTTACGGTACAGGGGGGCATATTACTGGCAAAAAGGGGGCATATTATGTACGGGGTGCATATTATGATAAAAGGGCGTCCCGGAAACGGGGGGCATATCAGGGTACAGGGGGCTAATCCCCTGATAAAAGGGGAGCATTTACGGTACAGGGGGCAATTACTCCCAAAAAGGGGGCATTAACCTGGCCAGGGGTCAGTAACCTTTTTTAGAGGGGCTAAAACCCCGGGCTAGACAGGGCAGAAACCCTGGCTAGAGGGGGACACTTCCAAAAGGGGGGACAACCTTAAAGTGGGCTACACCGGCTATAGGGGCAAATATTTACTAAAAGGGGAGAATTATTACCTTTGGGCACTAAATGGGGATTTTTGTATAGAGATGGTTTGGGTAGAGAAATGCTGAAAAAATGGGGTCTAAGTGTTTGTTTGTAAATTTTTCGTGAGGTTGTGGACGGTAGACGTCTCAGGGGTTGGGGAATGGAGAAAAGGGAAAAGAGAACAACTTTTCAGGGGCGTTCCGGGAGCCTAAAGGGAACGCATGTAATTATTTTAAATTTCCTGAGCCTACATACAAAGGTTTTTCTCTGTAAAAATACATCCGGAGATCACAATGAGACACAAAAAATTCCGTGTGAACCCAGCCCTACTGGGCCCGAGCCCCAGATGTTTTGGGACACTAGCAACGCCCCTGCTGGTAAGGATTCACTTTGGTTTTCTAATTAGTGTAGTGCATTTCAGAAAGAAGAGTCAAAACACACAGAAGAAGTTTTCTGTGTCCAGGGAACTTGATTTCTCTCCAGTGTCAAAGCCCACAGCCAGTTTCTACAAAAGTTCATACAAAAAAAGATAAGGATTGAGGCACAGAGCCTCATTAGAAACGTTGCTCCTCTTCAGGGGGGCTTTTAACCAATTATTTTATTATTATTTATTTTAGAGCGCCATTGATTCCAGGGCGCTGTATATTCAAGGGGGAGGGGAGGGTTTTCATACATAAGATATGTCAAACAAGTTCAATGGTGAAAATAAATGACGAACAACTGGTGCAGAGGGAAAGAGAACCCTAACCACAAGGGCTTACAATCTACACGGAAGGAGGGAAGAGACAGAAGGTGAGGGGCAGACATGTTTGTGGAGCGGTGTACTGGTGGAGTTATTGTAGGTTATAAGCAATTATGAAGAGATGGGTTTTCAGGTTGCTTTTGAAGCTGGTGAAAGTGGAGGAGAGTCTGATGTGTGGGGGCAGTGAGTTCCAGAGTGTGGGTGAAGCACGGGAGAAGTCTTGGAGACTGTTATGTGAAGAGCTGATAAGGGGAGAACAGAGAAGAAGGTCCTGTGAGAAGCGGAGATTGCGGGAGGGGAGGTATCTACAGATTAGGGCAGATATGTATGGAGGGGAGTGGTTATGGAGAGTCTTGTAGGTCATGGTTAGTAACTTGAACTGGATTTGCTGGGCAATGGATAGCCAATTAGTTACATCTTTTCACTGAGGCTGAGGACCACAATCATATTTGGTATAAGGTATTATGGAATGTAACTTTAGAGGAGTAATACTGCAAGGGAGTATACAGTGTTTAATACTGTGCCCTATGTAGGTTTGCGAGCTTGTGAAAATATAGTGGCCACTGTATTAATTAATACCTCATATTTCATATTTGTAATTTTTTACCCTAAATACCGGGGAGCATAGGGCGTCGGTATTTTGTGTTGGACACCTGAAATGTGCTGGGAAGTCCACCCAATCGAATAGTAGAGGCGTCATAGGCTGTAAGCCAGCATGGTGCACCACACGTATCTGCATAAATGACACACTTTTGTATTGCCTTATCTATATGCAATTGTAATACCAGCAACCACCCCTCCTCACCCCTCCTCATGGTTGTCTTATCGGTAGTTTTGCATTTGTGCAATCTCCCCATGTATTATACTGTGGCTTTTCTCCATACTCCAACAGGGATCAATTCAATGTAAATAGAACAATAGAGTCAGCTCACCTCTATATTGCCGGATTAAGGTAACACGCCTATATCGCACGGTCCCTGCTCCAGTCCCGCAGAATAAGTGGCTTAAATTCAAAAACGATTGGACCAGCAAAGAGGCTTGAGAGAAATTCAAAATAGTAAAATCACCAATTTATTGGTGCCCAGGGGCACAAGCATAAAAGTCCTCGTGAGACAGGGTGACAAAAAAGGCGCTGCTGAAAACTAGACACGAAAAACACCAACGCGTTTTGGGCACATCTTGCCCTTACTCATGGCATAGCCAATCAGAATAATCGTCCTAGCTATATACACACATAAATTAAAACATTAATTACATAAAAACATTTACCCACCTGTATGGAGTGTAACGCCAACAGCCTAAGAGCGCCAACCGGACGCATTGCGCCGTTCTGGAAGTCCGGTCAGCTGACCGGACATTACCTCACATCCGAAGTCCGAGCATGCGCAGTGCTGAATGGACGCCGGCCTGGCAAGGGCATAGAGCGGACATGCGCGTTAAGATAAACAACGGACGTTTTTTTTTTATGTTTTTTTAAATGTTTTTCATTTATTCATCTATTACAGTCTAGTGGCAAAAATGTTAGTGCCTGTCTGGAGATATCTGTCAACATATTTTTTCTAAGTTCGCCTGTGTTCTAAGTATGTTTTTTATCTTACTGCACATGTCCGCTCTATGCCCTTGCCAGGCCGGCGTCCATTCAGCACTGCGCATGCTCGGACTTCGGATGTGAGGTAATGTCCGGTCAGCTGACCGGACTTCCAGAACGGCGCGATGCGTCCGGT
Source organism: Phyllomedusa bahiana (assembly GCA_025379985.1). NCBI lineage: Eukaryota > Metazoa > Chordata > Amphibia > Anura > Hylidae > Phyllomedusa > Phyllomedusa bahiana. The sequence goes on along the minus strand of JAODAL010013308.1, from coordinate 83,960 downwards.
TGGCGCTCTTAGGTTGTTGGCGTTACACTCCATACAGGTGGGTAAATGTTTTTATGTAATTAATGTTTTAATTTATGTGTGTATATAGCTAGGACGAGTCTTCTGGTTGGCAATGCCATGAGTAAGGGCAAGATGTGCCCAAAACGCGTTGGTGTTTTTCGTGTCTAGGCGTCAGCAGCGCCTTTTTTGTCACCCTGTCTCACGAGGACTTTTATGCTTGTGCCCCCGGGCACCAATAAATTGGTGATTTTACTACTTTGAACTCCTCTCAAGCCTTTTTCGCTGGTCCAATCGTTTTTGAATCTAAGCTACATATCCTGCGGCACTGGAGCAGGGACCGTGAGATATAGGCGTGCTACCTTAATCCTGCAATATAGAGGTGAGCGGACTCTATTGTTCTATTTACCTAGTCTGTGTTTCCAGTTTGAGTCGTGCTCTGCTATACAGGAGGGACTGCATATATTGAAATTTTCCCGCATGGAGTGAGACAGAGGTTTGACTGGCTTTTGAGGAAGGTCATCCAATGATTTCCATTGAATAAGAATAAGCCTTATATGTATATGAACCTTTTTCCTCTTTACTGCTGAGTCGTATGACTGGTGCGTGAGAACATCATGGCTTATAAACAATTAAGGCAAGAGAGAGCTGCCAATGGTATTTAATAATGACACGGACACCAGTCAAAGACACGTTGAGTTTGTCACTTTACTCAAAAATATGGAAAAATCATTGATACAAGAAATGAAAGTTTGGTGGGACTTGACAACAATAAAAAATTATATAAGTAAGGATATGATACCTCGTGATCTTCGGATTAAGAAGGTACCCACTACCATATACTCAGTAGAGTTCGTGAATAAATGGAATCAGATACTATCGAAATGCTCACTACAGTTGATGGAGCTTATTGTTGCATATGAGGAAAATAAATTGGAAGAAATCGCGACAAACATTACACAAATAGAGACCCAGCTCCAAGCCTACAAAGATATTACTTCTTATGATAAAGATTTCCATCTGATACATGAAAATGTCAGTAAAGCAGAGGAAGTTGTTATGGAAGTCAAACAAAGTAAATTTCAAAGAGATCTATACGATTACAACCATGACCAAGTGTATGAGTGAGGGCGCTGGCAGTCTAGTACTCCCAGGCCGATTTTGAAACAAAGACAAAGAAGAATGTCCTGGCATGGGGCCCGCAGACCCAAGAAAAATGTGAGCTTCGGATCTTTGGACACAGATTTGTCCGATGTCAATACTGATACCTCAGAAGATACTCCTTCAACCTCTAAGTCATATTATAAAAAAGGCAAAAAACAGGCCAAATCAAAAAACTTAGACACCACATCAGACCAGGGGGTAGGAAAAAATAAAGCAAAAAAAACGCAAAATACACGGGGAAAAACAATTCATGGACCCCCCACACCAATTTGTGTTTTTTTTTTTTTTTTGTTTTTTTA
>JAODAL010013308.1:0-80000 GCA_025379985.1 Phyllomedusa bahiana | reverse complement strand
AAAGTAAAATGTGCAAAAAGGGCCAATCCTTGTTTAAAATTTTCAGAATCCCGATAAAGGAAAAAGTAAAAAAATTCAACAATTCATTAATGGCCCAAAACAAACCCGGGGGTTTGTTTATGCTTTAAGTAGAGATGGGGGAATTTCCCCAAGTTCTTTCGTTCATTCGCCGAAAATTTTTCCGGGAAAAAATAACTTTGTTCCGAATTCTTCGGCACGAATCCGTTAAAAAAAAGCTAAATTTCCCGGCTGCAAAGAGCCTCAGGGTTCTGTTTGAAAGTTTTTGCCCCTGCTTAAATATGCCCGGGGAGCTTGGGGGGGTCTTCAAAACAATGTTTGTTTTAGTATGACACGCAGATGACTGGGCCCCCACTTTTAGAACGCTTCAATATAAAATTCCCTGGGCCCCAAAAAGGGCAAAACGGCCAAAAAAAAAAAGCGGGAAGTACCTGATAAAAATATGGCAGCAAAAGCTGGGGGAAAAAAAAGTGAGGGCCAGGGGTGGCAAAAATCATGACAGATGTGGAGGTGACGGCGGGTAGCCACCCGCAGCAAGAGGGCGAGAGTGGGACCCTTTACAATTTTGGTTTGGTGGGGGAAAAAAGTATTAGGCCACAGAGTGGGACAATGACACAGTGTTTTAAAGGTTTACGGCAAACAGCCACAGCACAGCATGAGGGTTTATGACCCGTGGGCCCCCAAAGACACAGTGGGAGGTGGGCGGCGGCGCCACAACCAAAACAAGAAGGGGCAGGAAGGGGGCACAATGAAATTTTTGGAGGGGGGGCAAAAACCATAGTAGACCCAGAGTGGCACAAGACACTTGTTTGGGGTCACGGGGGCGCCAAGCAGCAGCAGAGGGCAGACAGTTGGGACAATGACACAGGGGTGGATGTCCGGCACAGCCACGCAGCAGCATGAGGTCAAAAGTTTGGGACAATGAAAACAGTTTTGCAGGTGGGGGGGCAATACCGTCCCCTGGTAAAGATGGTTTGGGGGGCAGATGGAGGAAAAATGTCAGCTTGATTTGTGGCATCAGGCGGTGGTGGCATCCGAATAGTGCTTTTTTAGGGAGGAAATTTTTTAAAACCCCTAATCATTTTCTCAAAAGTTTGGGTGAGGCGGGCGGCTGATGGTCTGACGCCTAAGGCAAAGGGGTGTATGGGGAAATCCTGGGGATCCACGTGATTCATCTTTTACCCAAAAATCAGTCGTTCCACAAATTCCCGTGGACAAGCGGTTCTCCCTTTGGGGTTAAAGATGGCCCCCGCCGCACTGAAAACCCCCGGGTTCCCATGCCCCACTACTGGGCCGGGGGACGCTTCTCCACTGCAAACTCGGCGTTGCGGGCCCCCACATCCAGTTTGGGGGTGCCCAAATAGTCAGCGGTTTTCAAACGGGGGGGCAGAGTGCTGTCCAAAAAAGGGCCCCAACCCGTTGGGTTTAGGGCTGTCCAGGGCCCGGCTGCTGGCGACGCCCCCTCACTAGCGGGGTTTAAGGGAAACTGCCCTCATTTACTCCAACTTAGGTTCTGCGGTGGAGCTTTGGGCTGCTCCCCACCCCCCCACCTTCCCCCCACCGGACGGCAGTAAATTAAAATGAGCCTGAGGGAAAACCCCCGGGTTTAACCTTTTCCCGAGGAGGGACGAAGCTGCACCTAGGGGGCACCAACTGGTTTAAAGGAAAGGGTTTCCCTAAAGTATTTGAGTTTGTCCTCCCCCTATTAGCTGGGAAAAAGGCCCCCAATTTTTGGGCCGGTAGTAAGTCCAATAGGGTGGGGGAGCCAGAAGTATTTTCCCCCTGCCGGATGCTGGGCTATTTTTGGCTGTCAATAGCCAGGGAAAAAGGGATGCTGCGGGCCAAACTGCACAAGGACTCCGAGGGGGTTTCCCCGCCCCCCATTTTTTCCAAAGTATTTCTGCAACGGGGCTTGGGGGGGCATTTTGCCTCGTTTCCCCATTCCACCACCTCCTCCCCTGCCCCCGCTCCTCCTCTCTTGTCACCCGGGTAGAAAATCCCCTAATTTTTACCAAACAATGCTTTTCCCAAATTTCCCCCTTCCCCCTCCTCCATTTTTAGTCCCCACCGGACCCCAAGTGGCCTTTTAGATTTAGTCGCCACATCTCCAGTTTCCCCCGCCCAGAACAGATTTTCAGCATCTGTTCCAGGAAAAAGAAGCGTGGAATGACGTTATTCATCCCCCTAGGGCCGGGGGACAACAAAAATTCCCTCCCGAATGGACACAACAAACGGCGGGTTTACCATGGCCCCCCTGGCTGACATCAAAGTTACCAGGGGGGTACTTCTTCTGCCTGGATCCCTCAAAAAAACGTTTTAAAGGGCCCTTTCTTTTTCTTACAGTCGGGCCAACATTTTGCAGGGTGGAATTCCAAAAGGGGGGGGGAAACATCGATATCAGATGTGTTTTGGGGGGGGCCGTTTTTCCGCGCAACCCCCCAAAGGGGGGTGTTCCTGGCTTTGTAGGAATTTGGGGAAGTGCATCACAGTTTCCCCGGGCCCTTTTCAAATGTTCTGAAGATCCGGGGAAGGGCTTAGGAAACCTTTTTACAAAAAAAAATTTTTAAAACAGGGGCCCTGCCCGGGCGCATGGGCCATACCCCTCGGTGGGAGCGGGGGACACCATGTTTCCCCCCATTGTCCGTCACCATGGGTTCCCCTTTGCAGTTGGCGCGGAGGGAAACCAACCCTCGATTTCTTGTTCCTTTACGCGGAGCATTACCCCCTTGTGTTTTTTCCCCCGAGGCAAGCCCGGTGGGAGGGAAATGGTGCACCGCGGGGCCCTACACTGTGGGGATGATGGAGCAGTACTTGGGAAAGGCCCGAGATGGTGGTGGTGGGGGAGGGGGGAGGGGGCGGGGCATTTGGGGCAGGGGCAGCGTTTGACAACGGGAGGGAAAAAAGCGGGGCTCCCGTCCAAGGGGTTTTGGGGTGCCTGGGAAAGGGAAACACATTTTACCCAGTGGGCCTTTAAAGGGACATTAAAGGCCCCGCCGTAGTTTTCAGTCCAGACATCCCACCGGCCGGTGAAAAAAGGAACAAAACCCATTTTAAAACTTTAAAAAAACGGCCCACCCTTCTTTCTAAAATTATTTATGAATTTCTGGTTTTGCCTTTTTGGAAAAGAAATTACGGCTTGGGGGGGAAAATCTCCCTCCCGGGTCGGCACAAGCCATTAGTTCTCTGAACGGTGCAGATCCCCCCATTTGGGGAAAGGGGGGGGACTCGCCAAATACCAACAACTTTTTGGAAGGAAAACCGGGCAGCTTTGCACCCTTTGGAAAGGGTTTGGGCGCATAATGTTTCTTCCCTTTGGGGAATCCCTCGCTGAACGAATGTGGGGCCATGATAGCGAGGGCAGGGCATTTTGGGGCCGGGGGAAAATGTCAAAAAAAAACAGCTCCCCTCGCAAAAAGGGGGTGGAGCCTTTAATGGCTGCAAAAGGCAGTGTCCCCCCTGGGCGCTGCTTTTTTGCTGTTGCTGCGGGCAGGATGGGGGCCACCACATCTGGGGCCACGTTTCTCCCCGGGGCCCCCGGGTTTGGGGACGCTGGGATGGTTGGGCCCAAAGGGGCCCTGGTGCCAACGTTTTGCCCCTGCCCCGCTTTACTTTTTTGCTTTTCAGATTTTTTCAAAAAACCCCAAAATTTTTTGGGTTTTCCCCCGGTGTCTTTGCAAAGAACTTTCCCCAAAACCGCCAAACTGATTTTTAAAAGCCAAAGCCCGCACTGAGTTTACTACTGCCGCCGCTTAAAATCGTGAAGGGCCCCCGTGCCTCTTTTGTTGGGCCTGCGAAGCGGGTTTTTTACCCCTGGGCCCCTTTGGGTCCCGGGCCCCCACAAATGCTGCTTAAACCTTTCTGACTTTACCGGCCCCACCCCGAACCCACTTGGGTGGCTGCCTGCTGGTGACGCGGGAAGGGGACGCCCCCCCTTTTCCTGACGATGAAAGAAGGCCCCCTTTTTTCCCCCGGCCCCAAGGGGCGGGTCGGGTACATTAAAATCTAAATTTTTGTTTCATCCACTGGGTTCCTCAACACCGGGCTTGGTTTTGCAGAGGGTGACCCCCCACAACATGATCCCCATTCCACTCTCCCATCTATACTTTGCCGCCCCACTGGGAAGAAGCAGGGGGGAAATTGGGCCCCCTTTCTTCGCTGCCCAAATAGCTGGCCCGGACTTCCCTCCTCAAAAATTTTTCAAACTCGCTAAAATTTTTTTCGCGGGGCCCAGAACCAAAATTTGTAAATCTCTGGTTGGGGGGACCCGGGTTGGGGGAGAGCGGGTTTTTAGGGGCAGGGAGGGCCGCTGACCAGCTCCCGGGGGATGCCAAAATAAGGGTTTGTCTGAGGTTCCCACCCATCTTGGGTGGGGGGTTTTCAGATGTCAAACTGGGAGGGAAATGGATGACCCATCAACCCCAAACAAGAAACCATTGGGGTTTTTTTAACAACACAACGGCCCCCTAGAAAGGGCAGCCCGGGATTTTTGGGCCCCACCGAGGGGACCCCGCTGCGACGTCCCCTTTTTGTCTGCGACCGCTACAGGAAAAGTTTGTTCCTCGGGCCCCTCCCCAGGTGAAAAACCCGCCCCCCTCTGTTCCCGGGCATACGGGTTTTTTCTTTAAAGTACAGACACTGTTTGATGAAGAATTTTCTGTAAATTTTATAAAAAACACCCTGTATTTGAAAGCCAAATAACCCAAGGGAACAAGCTTGGGTTAAACCCTTTAATTTTTAAAATTTCGCTCCACAAATGGGCCTGGGAAAAAAAAAAATTTTTATGTGTCGTTTAAAAAAAAACTCTGGTATTTTACTGAAATAAAAACCCAAAAAGGGGTAATTTTAAACCTTTCGGATATTGAAAAATGCTACAGAATTTCTTTTTTGGCGGGGAAAAACCCAAAATTTCTTTTACTGAAATACAACTGCAGAAAAAACCTAATTTAAACCCCCGGATGTAAAATTTCGCAAAGGAAATTTTGGAACCCCCAAAAAAGGCTTTTTTTGCCTGTTACAATTGGGGTGTTTTCTAAAGCTATACAACAAGAGAAAAATTGTAATTAACCCTTTGCCCTTGGGGAATTTTGTACAGGGAAAAAAATTTTATTTTTTTCCCGGGGAAAAACCGGGTTTTTGGGGTTTACAACGCGGCCCGAACAACGCTTAATTAACCCCTTGGGTGTAAATTGCGCAAAAGGAAAAAGGGGCACCCCCAAAAATTTAAATGGGAAATTTTTTTTTGTAAAAAAGGTTTTTTTTAATGAATTTTCAACAGGAAAATGGCTTTGATAACCCCTTGGGGTATTCAATTTTGCGTGAGCAGATAGCATTAACTTTTTTAAAAGCAAACGCATGGGAATCACTGGACTTTCAGAAACCAAAAACACCAAAAAATCGAAATAGAACATTAAGAGTAAGGTCTCTGAGACCAAACTTTTGGGCACCCCACAAAAATCGCTGAAAAAAAATCAGTTCTTTCCCGTAACAAACAGCCGGGCGCCCTTTTCCCCCATCTTTCCTTGAGTGGGGTTTTTAGTCCCAGGTCGCGTCGGACTTTTTTGGTGCGGGGGGGACAGGGAAACCCGCCGGGGCTCTGATTTGGGTTCATCCGCACTTTTCCCTTTCAGGCTATGCCCTTCTTCCTCCCAGAGTTCTTGGCCCCCTTTTAAAGCCAGTGCTCGCAAACCATTTTATCAAACAAAAGAAACTTCGTTCACCCCAAGTAACCCCCCAAAAATTTTTCCCTTTATTCCCGAACCGAAGTTTTCCTGAAAAATTTTAAAAAAGAATTCCCTTCGAAAAGAAACCCATTTTGCCCATCTTTGCAATATGATGTTTCGTCTGCAATTTTACTTTTTTACATTTGGTCAACAATTAAAAAATTTTAAAAAAAGGGACCTTTAACATTTAAATGATGTCAAACCCAAAAGTTCTTACGCACTAAAAACAATGTTGCAAAACATTAAAATTTAAAAATAATTGCAATTTCCAGACATTAATGTCTTTGGGAAGAAAGAGTTTTTTAAAATCTAATAGGGGGGGCAATTTTGGACAAAAAACTCCGGGGAAAGAGGGTTGTGGGGTTTTTTTTTTTGAAATAACCCCATTTCCAAAAGGATTGAAAATTTTAAAAAAAGGGGAAAAATTTTTCTATTACTTTGTTTTAAAACCCACCCCAAAATTAAATTTAAAAGTAATCTATTGGCTTTCAAATTTTTATATCCTGGTTTGTTTTCAATGGTAGATAATTTTATTATACAAGGGCTAAATTCCTTTTTTTTTTTTTTTCTTTTTTTTGGTTTTATGTTTTTATTTTTTTCATCTTTTACAGTCTATGGCAAAAAAGTTAGTGCCCCGTCTGGAGATATCTGTAAAAAATTTTTTCTAAGTTTTGCCTGTGTTTTTAAGTCCCCCTTTTTTTTTTTCTTAAATGCGCATGTCCGCTTTTTTGTCCTTGCCAGGCCGGCGTCCCTTTTAGCACTCGCAAAGCTCGGACTTTCCGATGTGAGGTTTAAAAATCCGGTCAGCTGACCGGACTTTTCCCCCGAAAAACGCGAAAGCGTCCGGTTGGCGGGTCTTAGGTTGGGTTTGGGGTTAAAACTCCATAAGGGGGTTAAAAAGTTTTTTTGTAATTAAAAGTTTTAATTTATGTGTGTTTAAAAGCTTGGACGATTCTTCTTATTTTCTATGCCATGGACGGGGCAAGAAGTGCCCAAAAAAAGCGGTTTGGGGTTTTTTCCTTTTCTTTGGGCTCAGCCCCTTTTTTTGTCCCCTGTTCCCGGGGGACTTTTATGCTTGTCCCCCCGGGCCCCCAATAAATTGGGTTTGATTTTACTACTTTGAACCCCTCCCCAACCCTTTTTCGCTGGAAAAAATCGTTTTTAAAATCTAATAAATTCAATGTGCAGTTTTTTGTTTTTTTTTTATCTTTTCAGTTGTGGACGGTGGTGACTTCTGAAATTAATTATCTGCACCTTTTTATTTTTTCCTAAGAACATGGGGGCTTGGGGTTTTGCCCCTACGGGTTTGTCAATCTCCCATCCATTGAGCTGTAAGTATGGCCTTTTTTGTGTTTTTGAATATATAATGTCCTATTTTTCTGTGATTTTTTTGTAAATTGTTAATGTAGGGTTTTAAAAACCCATTGGGGAACCCTTTGCGAGGTTTTGATGGCACTGAATTTACATGAGTATTATCAGCGCGTTGAAAAACAATTGAAAAATGAATTTTTTTGGCATGGGCGTGCCCCCGGGATAATAATAAAAGGCTAAGGCAAAAAAATCCCCCTGGGGCATTTGGGGGTTGTTTCCTTCTAAAAAAAATTTTCCCAAGAGGAAATGAAGGCAATATTGGCCCGGACACTGTCCGAGCTGAAAGCCCGCCATGTGAACGTCCCCTAAACTAAGACTAGATGGTCTTATAAAGCGTCACATGTATCATAGTGCTGATAAATCTGTTGCAGGTTAGAACCCGCTTTTCTTATTTTTACCCCCTTTTTTACCGGGGGTCACGACCCTTTTTGGCCAGAAGAAGCACAGGAGTTCGGGAAAAACCTGCAAAAAACCACAAAATTTTTGAAAACGCCCGGGGAGTAGGGGATCCAGGGACCATTTGCAATTTGTGGTACAGGCCACCCCATTTAGGGAGTTTTAAGGGGGGTCCGGGAAAAAAAACCCTTTAGCCCGCCACAAGGGGGGTTGGACTTCCCGCGGCGGGATTCCCCCAGGTCCTACCCCTGAGGGACTTCCCTTGCGGAGGCACCCAAAGGGTGTGATGTAGTACAGAAACGGTAGACAATCTCGAAAGCCCTTTGGTCGGGCCGGGAGGGTCAGGGCGGGCGACGAAGAAAGTGGTTGAGAAACGGAACGAAGGGAAAAGGTACAGGGGAAAGGCAAACCGGATTTCCAGAAAAAATTCCCCAAGATAGGGGGCACAAATGGATTGGGTAGGGGCATCCCGGGAAAGGTGGGGTTTTTAAATATGGGGGTCAGGGGCCCGGCAACCCAACCCAAAAATTACCGGCCCCACTAAAATCTGATAGGCCGGTGCGCCACCCTCTAAGGGGGGGGGGAAGTGAAACCGGGCCACCAACAACTTAGGGCAGGAGCGTGGCCAGGTAAGTTAATGCACGAAGGGGAGCGAGTGCCCCCTTTGGCCCCCTTTCCCAGACGTGGCCCCCAAAATTTGGGCGCAAAGGGAGAACGGGGCACTATGCGCCCGCAGCCCGAACTGACCCTGCGGTGACCCTCGGACAAAAATGGGGTGAAAAATCATGGACGCCACTATTTTTAGCACACATTGTGCCAGAATTCTGGCATAACTGCCTTGATAAATGTGCCACAATGTCTATCGGGAATTTTTGTTGAACTCCCCATTTTACAGTGAAAAAAGCTTTTTTTCAACAAAAAACTAGAAACCCCAGGAGAGAAAAAAAAATTTAAAAAAAAAAAGAAACCCAAGGGAAATTTCGCGGGAAAAGGGATTTTAATATTATTTGGTAGGGGAGCTTTGGGTCACCCCCATCTGGAAAGGCTGTTAAATTCTGGGCCCCAAAGTTTTTAGAAAGGATGTAATGGAGCTAGGGGAGAGTGCAAAGACGAGAAACCCCCCCCCCCAAATTTAAAAAGGGGAAGGGAGCTTCATAGTCAAAGACACCCAACCAAACTTAAAAGGGGGAATGGAGCATCTTAGTTATGGGAAAAGGTTTAAAAAAAATTTAACTTATTTACCCCTTTAAAAAAAGACGGCTCCGTCTTTATATAAGTATATAAATGTCCCCAACAAAAACATGGGGAAAACAGTTTATTTTCATTTAAAATCCCTAAAAGGGCCAAAAGGGACTTTCCCCTTCCCCCTTGAAAAAAAAAAAAATTTTCCCAGAACACATGTCTGAAAAGGGGCGTACCCATGCTAGTCTTTTCGAAAAAAAATCATTGAAAAAGTGCGCCTGAAAGCCCGAAAAAAATTTTTTTAAAAACTGGCGTCAGGTATACCAAAAATGCGCCAAAAAAAAGGCGCATGGTGGCAAAAAAGGGCGCATCGCACAAAAAGACGCTTTGCGAAATTTCGCGGCGCATAGCATATCTTTGCCCGGGGTTTGGGGGCAAAACATATAAAAAGGGCACCTCAATAGGCCCCGTTGTGCAACGGGGGCGCACATTTGCACCTTTTTATGTCATTACAAAGTTTTGGTCCCCAATGTATAATCCCGCCTATTTTTGGGTGTAGGGACATTTCCCTTTTTACAACAAAAAATATGGCGTCAAAAGTTTTTTTGGGTGTCAAAAAAGACCAAAAACTGGAGGGCGAGTTTGGACAAGGTCGCCCTTAACCCCAAAGGGGGGAAAAAAACCCTTTTCTTCACAAAATAAAAACCTGGAATCTTTGGAAAAACCCGCCTGGGGGTTTGGGTCACAGCAGGAACAGTTGAGGGTTTCAAAAAAAAGGCTTGGGCTACAGAAACCCCTGAAACTAAAGAATTTTAAATATTTTATACAGCTGTAAAAAAAAATCTGGATCCAATCTGAGGGCAATCTGAGACCCAGAAATGAAATCTTCCTTAGAGCGGGATTTGGTTGTTTACCTTAGGGGTTTCAAACCCTTCATCAGTGGGGGAAAACCCCTATTTTTAAAAGGGGGTTTTTCTCGCTACAATTTTTGGGGTTTTTAAATTTAAAAAAGATCTTTAAAAAACAACAGCTTTGAAATTTATATGTTCTTTAAAAAGGGCCTACTAAATTTTGAGTTATCCCTGGTAGTAGGAGTGCATAAAGCTCCCAAATCCTATAGCAGCCGACCTGTTGATTTTTATTCCCCACTGGGGTGCCAGTCCGGTTTACTTATCTGCTTCTGAATACAAGTCGGAGCACAGACCCCTCCCCCCACAGAAAATTCTGCAGGGAAGGGGGGGGGAGGCTCTGGCTTCCCTTTTCTGTGGATTAAACCCCGTTGTGGGCCCGCTCCCTCCTTTTTTCTCTACACAGATTGAGGAGAGCAGGGGGTGAAGGGGTTGTCTGTGGGCCCGTAAACCCTGTGACAGAAAAGAAGGTGTTACCTTTTCTAAATCGATGTGCCCCCTTTTGGGAAAAATGACTTAAAATAATAGAACAGAACAGGGGGCAGGGGAACGGTTTTAAACTCCCCCCCTGCTCGCTGAAATTTGTGACACATCGTGATTATAGAAAAACACTCACAGTGCCCTGTGTTGTTCGATGGGAAGGGCATGTTTTGGTTTTTTTTGTTGGGTTGGAAAGTGGAGATTTGTATGCTAAGCAGGGGGGAAAAAACACTTACCCCCCCCCAGCTCTGCTTTAAAACATAACAACTTCCCCAAAAATTAGCCCATAACCACTCATAGATCAGCCCCTTTTCCCTGCTGTCTCCTGACTCTATTGGGGAGGGGCAGCAAAACTCAGGCCCAACAGAAAAGGGTTTGGTTAATCCAAGCGTGAGCGCAAGATCCAGGCAGGGCAAAAACACCCGGGTTTTTAACCCCTGGGCAAAAAACCCCTCGCCCCCCCTTGTGTAATAGAAGTTCTGCAGTAAAAGGGGGAAGTGTCGTTTGCAGGGGGAAAAGGGGGGAAGAAAAGGGAGGAGAAAAAAAAGGAGACAAGATCACCCCCGAAAAAATTTAAAAATTTTTTCTTTTCCCAAAAAACATTGAAGTAGGCTGGAAAGCCTTTTGGGGGGAAAATTTTTAAAAAATCCCTTTTCCCTTTCAACCCCCAAAATTCCCCCCAAAAGGGGAAAAATTGGGGGGAATGGGATCAATTTTTTTCCGGGGGGAAAATTTTTAAAAAGGGTTTTTAAAAAATAACCAAAATTTTTTACATTTCCTCTCCCCTTGCCAAATTTTTCCCGAATTGAAACCCTCATTTTTCCCTTGTCTTAATTTTCTAGTTCCTGACACCCCCCCCCAGCAGCCAAAAACGGGAAGTTAAAAGGTAAGTTTTTTCAAAAAGGACTTTTTAACCCACTTAAAATGGGGAACCCTTTTTTCCAAAAGTGTGGGACCTGACCTTTGAGGGAATGTTTGGGAATTCGTGAATTTATTTGGTCCCTGGGAAGGATTGAAAAAACCTAGAGGGGGATAACCAAAAGGTGGAGAAAGGGGGAAAACCCCCGGTTGGAAATAGAGGGGGGTTTTTATTTTAATTGGGTTTCTTTATAAAAAAAATTTTAGGAAAATTCCCCCCTTTTTTGGAAATTTTGGTAACGGCTTTTTAAAGTTGGAAACATTTTAAATTCGGTTTTTTTTTAATTTTGGGAATTTTGGTTTTTTTTTTAATTTTCCGGGGGGAAAAAAAGGTTTTTGTTTTGGGTTTAAAAAAGGGGTTTTATTCCAGAAAATTGGATTAAAGGGCGGGTGAAGGTCCTTTAATTTACAGGGGTGGGGTTTTTGGGGGGCCCCAGCAAGAAAAGGGGCATCTTTCTGGATTTTCAAAAGGGTTTTTAAAATTTTGGAAACTGCCTGAAAAGGGTCTTTTTTTTTAAAGGTGTTACATGTTTTTGGGGTGGGAACAAAAGGGAGGGGGTCCGACCTGCTGGGGTTTAAAAACCCGCGTGGGGCCCTTAAATTCTTGGGAAAGTTCGGGGTTTTCATTGTTTTTTGCTAAATCTGGTTTTTAGCCAGAAGAGTCATGAAAAAAAAGTCCCCCCAAGAGTTTTTTTTTCAAAAACCCCCCCCCCTGAGGGTAGTCGCCCCCCCTCAAAATGACCCAAACTATTAATTGGTTTGGGAGAAACAAAAGGGAAAAAACTGTCAGTGGGCCGGGCTTGCCTTTGGGGGCCCCGGGGCCAAACACCTGAATTGGGAATTTAAAATATGTGGGGTTTTAAAAGCCTTTTTTAAAACAACCCCGGCTCTTCAGGGGTAAGGGAACCGCTTTAAAAACAGGGTCTTAAATTTTGGCTTTAAGAAGGGGGGAAAAACCCAATTGCGGGTTCCCTTTTTTAATGGGGAAAAACCGGGGCCCAAAATAATTCTACAAAAAAGGGGAATTTAGGGGCCCATGGATTTTTTACCCCCCCCCCCGAATTTTTTGACAAATTTTTTATTGTTTTCCTCTGGTTTTTGGGGAGAATGATTGCTTTAAACGTGGGTTTTAAGGGGGGGGTTTAAAGAACCCCAAACCACAACAGAAAATAACCCCCTAAACCCCTTTAAAAAAATGCTAAAATACGGGGTTTGGGTTTTTAATCAGAAACCGAACCAGTTTTTGTCACGGGTTTCATGGCCGTTTTCCCCTTTTTTCTTTTCTGAGCTGGGGAAAGCCCCTGGCCAAAGGGGGGAACCGGGAAGTCCAAACAAAAAAAGGGAAAACCCCTGGGGGGATTGGGTGCTTTTTCTTTCTTTGGTTTTCTTTTTAACGTATGGAAAATTGGAAAACCTTTATTTTGGGCAAAAGGGGGGAGGTTTTAAACAAGAGAAGGGGTGGTTTAAAAAGTTTTTTTCCCAAAATGGGGGGGAAAGTTTGCCGGGTGGGTTTTTAGAAACCCTTAAAAGCGCAGTTCTTTCAAGGGCAGAAATTTTAAACCCCCAAAAAGATCTATTTCCTTTTTTTTAAATTTCCAAGGGGGGGAAAAATTTTGGGGGATAATTTGGGGTGGGATAAATTCTAATTTTTGATTTATGAAATTTTTAAAAATTTCCTTTATTTTTTTAATTTAAGCTTTTTAATTAAAGGGGCTTGAAATTTCCCTGTTTTTTTAAAAAGTCCTCAGTTGGTTTAATTTAAAAAAAATTAATGGGGGCCCCTGCGGTTTTAGGAGGGCAACAAATTATTAAAAAAATATCTTAGGGTCGGGGAAAAAATTTGGCCCTCCAATTTGGTTAAAAAGGAGGGTTTGCAAAGGTTGTTCAAGGGAAAAACAAAGGGTGACCTTAAAAATTTAATAATATTAAATTTTTTTATTATTTATTATTTAATTTTTTATTTTAAAGGGCCCCCTTATTCTGATTTGATTAAATTCCGGGGAACGGCAAAAAATCGAGAATTTAAGCGAATTTTTTTTATTTTTTTTTTAAAAAGAAAATATTTTAAAAATTTTTGATTTTTTAAACAACGATTCCCCCTTAAAGTTAAATTTCAAAAGGGGGAAAAATGGCCCCGATCGCAATTTTTTAAACCCCAAATTTTTCCGGAAAAAATCTGATCGATCGCGGAAATCCCAGCCCCAAAAAACCCCCCCGTTTTCGATTTTTTGCCCCAAACCCTTATTTTAATTTTAATGGTTCAATTTGTTTCTACCGGGTTTTTTTTTTTGTTTAAGAAAATTTTGGAGAAGTTTTTTTTGGTTGAATCAAATAAACTTTTTGTAAAAATGGGGGGCTAAGACGCTAATTGGGGCCGGGGGGGCCCTGGGGGGGGGGTTTAAAATTTTTTTCACCAAATTTTTGGGGGGTTTTTCTGGTTTTGATACTTTTGAAGTTTGGGTTTTTACAAGGGCCCCCAAAAATGGTTAATATTTAAATTTGGGGAATTAACATTTTTTTGGAAAAATTTTAAAATAAAACCGGGAAAATTTCCGGGAACCGTTTATTATTATTTATTGGGGGTTTTAAATTTTTCATACTTTTTATAAATTCTTGTTAAATAAAGGGGGTTTTAAAAAAATAACCTGATTGGGGGTGGCCTTCTATTTAAAGCCCTTCCAAGAAACCGGGGATTTTTTTATTTTTAAAACTTTTAAAAGTCCCCTTTTTATGTCAGGTAAACCCGGGAAAAGGGGTTTGGGGCCTTTCCCTTCTTTATTGGAAAAAATATTGGTTTTGCTGCTTTTGCTGCCCCTTGGGATGAAGGGGTTTTAAAAAATTCAAATTGTTTGTAATTCCAATTTTATGAGTGGGGAAAGGGGCCAAAGGTTTTTAAAAACAAATTTCCCCCCGGATTTTTATTTATCCAATTTTTAAAACCCGGGAGAAACGAAAAACCCCCTTTAAAAAGTTACCTGAAAAGCTCCCCCCAAAAAAATTGGTAAATTAAGAAGAAGAAATTAATTTGGAACTTATAAAAAAAGAAGAAAACCTTCATCATTTGGGTTAATACTTTTATTTTTAAAATTTTAAAATTTTTTAGGTTCCGGGGTTTTTTGTTTATTTCCACCGGGGTGGGGGGGGGGTTACTTAAATTTAAAAGGGTTTTACTCAATTTAGGGTGTTTTCAGAACCTAAATCCTTTAAGCCCGGTTCCAAGGGCTGGGTTTGGGGGGTAAAACAGGGCCTTAAAAGGTTTCCACTTTTGGGTTTAAAAAGGGTGAAAAGGGTTCAACAATTTTCCCACCCCTTAAAATTCCTTGGGTTTTTTTGTGGTTGGGTTTACCGATTAAAAGGAATCCCAATTCCTTTTAGGTGGAGACGTTTTAAAAAGTTGGTCCCCAATTCCGTAACAGGGGGTTCTCAGTTTAAGGGGGTTCCTCTTTCCCATTCAGGCTTGTTGTGGATTCCCAAAAGTTCAGGCCCCTAAATTCCCTTTTTAGGCTGTGGGGGGGTTCACAGCTTAGGACCCCCCTTCCTGGTTTAGGGGTGTGGGGGGTTCTATAGCTTCAAGGGTCTAAATTCCCCTTTTTGGGCTGTGTGTTTTTTCTATAGCTTCAGGCTTCCACTTTCCCATTTTGGAAATTGGCGGGGCTCAGCTTAGGGGCCCACTTTCTGTTCCCGGCTTGGGTAGTTCTCACCTTCAGACTCCCCCTTCCAGTTTTAGGTGTGGGTTTTTTCTACAGTTTTTTGGGTCCCACCTTCCCGTTTTAACAGTGGCGGTTCACAGCTTCAGGGTCCCCCTTCCTGTTCAGGGTGTGGATGGTTCTACAGCTTCAGGCTCCCAAATTCCTGTTTAGGGTGTGAGGGGTTTTTTACAAATTTATTTCTCCCAATTTCCCGTTTACGCTGTGAGCCGTTCTGCAGCTATGACTGACATTTCAGATCTGCATAAGCCTAAAGAGCTCTAAAGGGTCAAGGTTTGTTAGAAAGAAAGATAAACAAGCTTTTTCCTTGATTTAAATCACAGCATGAGTGATAACAAACCCTTCCAAACCCCTGGGTAGAGCAGAGAGAGGTGGGCGGTTACTTTTGGGAAACTTGTGTACACAAGCCAGTGAAAAAACTGCTCTAACTCTGAAAGAATGCAAAATTAGGAAAAGCCCCCTGTATTTGGGAAAAGTCCTTTTTTTTGCCTTTTTTCCCGCAAAAGTTTTTAAAATTAAATTTTTTAACGTGGTGAGAGTGCCCCTTTAAGAACAAATCACATGTAAAATCCCAGTGGAGGAGAAAAATTGACACAAACCTTATTCTTCCAGCTCCACGGCCACTTCCTCCATCCTTTGTTTCCTTGGAGAAATAAATTCACATTGAAATCACTTTGGTCCAATAAAAATTTCCCCAAATTTACTTTAAAGGGAAATTTATACGTTCCTCCTTCCGCTTTCCAATAAAACAAGTGTGGAGACCAATCCCCTTGGTGTCTCCACTTTGTAATATTAAAAATTGAAATTTTACCTGCAGGTGCTGATGGCACAGAGGACCTCAGTATCTTCTATCTTAATGAAGCCAAGGAAAGGCTCACCCGGACTTCCCATCTCTTAGTCTTGGGAAGATGATATGGGCTGTCAAACAAGATTTATCCTCTCTGCTTTGAAACCTGCTATTTATGAAGTTGGAAGCGCTTCTCGAGCCCCCCTAACTTAAGGCCGTTTTGCCTGAGGGGCTTACAAGTGCTTGTAACCGTCCTTCCCGGTAAGCTGGGGATTGTAAATCACTAGGTAACAGCTGTTCTTTGCTCCAGGCTGACGTTCACCTCTCCAATGCTTTTATGCAGCTGTTTCCAATAAAAGCAGCAAAAATACACACAAAAGATAAGCTGGCACCGGTGAAAGACATCGAAACACACCCGGGGGGGTAGAGCATGGTTAAAGCGCTTAACCAAAAATTTTTCCTAGGGCAAGCCAACAAAGGCCCATGGTGAGGGCCCGGGTGGGGCCAAGCTTCAATAGGACAAAGGGGGAAAAATGTGCCTGTAATCATTTATGAAGGGTTTTTAAAATAACCAAATTTGAACTTCCCTTTAATGAAATGGGAAAACAATGAATGGAAAAGTGCATGTCCTTTTTGGGGGTGGCAAAAAAAGTCAAAGTCTTTGGGTTGTTGGCCATTTGGGGGAAATTCAAGGGGCCCGGGAAAGTTTGGGGGGAAACATTTCCCGGGCTTTTCTAGGGTAAAATTTCTTCCCCAGATGGGGAGATAAAAACCCTGGTAAGGGGCTTCAACTGGGGTTTACCCAAAAACAAGCCAAACAAGGTGATGGCGATTCAATGAGGGCCAGGGTGGGGCACAAGTCTTCACTAGGACAATGGAGGAGAATGTGCCTGCTACATCATTTATGAAGGGTTATAAAGTAACAATTAGAACTTCATTGAAATGAAATGGATACAATGAATGGAGAAAGTGCATGTCCTCTGGGGCTGGCAACAGAAGTCAAAGTCTTCTGGGTTGGAGGCCATGGGGGAAGTTCAGGTACTGGAAATGGCTCTGGGAAAGTTTTGGGGGAAGCATGTTCAGGGTCTTTCAAGGTTTAATTGCCCCCTAGATGGGGAGATAAAATCCCCTGGTAATGTGCTCTAATTGACCGTTTACCTAGACAAGCCAAGCAAGGCGACGGTGCTTCAATGAGGGCCAGGGTGGGGCACAAGTCTTTACTAGGACAATGGAGGAGAATGCGCCTGCTACATCATTTATGAAGTGTTACAAAGTAAAAATTAGATCTTCATTGAAATGAAATGGATACAATGAATGGAGAAAGTGCATGTCCTCTGGGGCTGGCAACAGGAGTCAAAGTCTTCTGGGTTGGAGGCCATGGGGGAAGTTCAGGAACTGGCATTGGCCCTAGAAAAGTTTTGGGGGAAGCATGCTCGGGGTCTTCTCAAGGCTAAATTGCCCCCTATATGGGGAGATAAAATCCCCTGGTAATGTGCTCTAATTGACTATTTACCTAGACAAGCCAAGCAAAGCGATGTTGCTTCAATGAGGGCCAGGGTGGGGCACACGTCTTCACTAGGACAATGAAGGAAAATGCGGCTGCTACATCATTTATGAAGTGTTACAATGTAACAATTAGAGCGTCATTGAAATGAAATGGATACAATGAGTGAAGAAAGTACATGTCCTCTGGGGCTGGCAACAGGAGTCAAAGTCTTCTGGGTTGATGGCCATGGGGGAAGTTCAGGTACTGGCATTGGCCCTTGAAAAGTTTTGGGGGAAGCATGCTCGGGGTCTTTTCTCGGCTAAATTGCCCCCTAGATGGAGAGATAAAATCCCCCCTTACACACATTAGCCTCAGGGGCTATGTCTACACGACATGGGTTTTCAGTTGGATTTTGACATGATTTTCAAATTTTAAAACCATCAAAATCCGACTGTTGATCCATTCCCATAGACTTCAATAAAAAAAATTAGTCTACCCAGCTCGGATTTTCTGAGGTTGGATTTAAAATCTGAAGACCACGTCCAAAAATTTGTCACATGCACAATTATCCATCGATTTCTACTAGAATATTGAAGTCTCGTGTATAATGAAAACCAACCGAAGAATATTGTGAAGGTTTTTTGGCATGGATTTTGAGAGAGAGAGAGAGAGAGAGAGAGAGGGAGGTAGAGAGAGAGAGAGAAAGATGAAAGAGAGAGATGAAAGAGACGGAGAGAGGGTTGAGAGAGACAGAGAGATGAGAGAAACAGAAAGAGAGAGATTTAAGAGACAAAGAGAGAGAGACCGAGAGAGAAAGGGAGAGAGATGAGAGAGACACAGAGAGAGACAGAGAAAGAGGAGAGAGAGACAAAGAGAGAAAGGAGAGAGATAAGAGAGGTGACAGAGAGAGACAGAGAGAGGGAGAGAGACAGAGAGAGGGAGAGACAGAGAGAGAGGGAGAGACAGAGAGAGGCAGAGAGACAATTTTGATTTCAGCCCTTGGGATGCAGTGAGTCCCTTATTTAAGTTTATGGGTTAAGATTATGGCCCTAGTGATGACATGTACTTACCTTGTGGGATATTTCTTTAACACCCACATCATACAGTACATCAGTAGTCTAGGGCTTCCATCTGTTGGGGAACTACAGGTCCCAGAGAGAGAGAGAAACATTTATTTATCTATCTATCTCCAAAATCTAATCTACTATCAATCTTTTCCCATATCTATCAATCTAATCTATCTATCAATCAATCTATCTATCTCATATCAAATCTCAAAACTATCATATCTATCTACCCTATCCATAATCTATCTATCTCATATCTATCTATCTATCTCATATCTATCTCTATCTATCTATCTACCTATCTATCTATCTACCTATCTATCTATTTCATATCTATCTACCTATCTATCTATTTCATATCTATCTATCTATCTATCTATCTCATATCTATCTATCTATCTATCAAACTCATATCTATCTATCTATCTCATCTATCTATCTATCTCAACCCTAATCTATCTATCTATCAAACTATCTAATCTATCTATCTCTACCCTCATATCTGTCTATCTGTCTGTCTATCTTTTCTCATAATCTATCTATCTCATATATCTACCCTATCTCATATCTATCTATCTCATATCTATCTATCTCATATCTATCTATCTGTCTGTCTATCTATCTCATATCTATCTATCTATCTCATATCTATCTATCTATCTCATATATATCTATCTCATATCTATCTATCTCATATCTATCTCATATCTATCTATCTCATATCTATCTATCTGTCTGTCTATCTATCTCATATCTACCCCTAATCTAATCTCATATCTATCTATCTATCTATCTATTTTATCATCTCATAATCTATCTATCTAATCTATCTATCCTATATCTATCTATCTATCTATCTATCTCATATCTATCTATCAATCTATCTATCTCATATCTACCTATCTATCTATCAAATCTCATATCTATCTATCTCCATATTTTATCTATCTATCTATCTATCTATCTATCTATCCCATATCTATCTATCTATCTCTCTATCTATCTCATATCTATCTATCTCATATCTCATATCTATCTATCTCATATCTATCTATCTATCTATCTATCCCATATCTATCTATCTCATATCAAATCTACCTATTTTATCTATCTCCTATTCTATCTATCTCATATCTATCTATCTCATATCTATCTCTATCTATCTATCTCATATCTATCTATCTCATATCTATCTATCTACCTATCTATTTCATATCTATCTATCTATCTATCTATCTTATATCTATCTATCTATCTTATATCTATCTATCTATCTATATATCTATCTATCTAATATCTATCTATCTCATATATATCTATCTTTTCTATCTAATCAATCTACCCTATCCATCTAAATACCCTATCCACTCATATCTATATATCAAATCCATATCTATCTATCTATCCATCTATCTATCTATCTATCTATCTATCTAGCTATTTCATATCTATCTATCTCATATCTATCTATCTCATATCTATCTATCTCATATCTGTCTATCTCATATCTATCTATCTCATATCTGTCTATCTGTCTATCTGTCTGTCTGTCTATCTATCTATTGGAGAGAAAGCTAACTATTATATAGATAGATCTGTACACTGTCTGACAAAAAACATTGAGAAAACAAATCCTAAGGGTATGTCCACATGGCATGGGTTCACATATAGGTGGACATATATGAAAACTGTCCCAGTCTAGGTGGTCGTACTTCTCAGTAAGTTAGTGTAACATTTGTCAGTATGTATGAAAGTGTCCCACAACGCTTTAAAGATGTGTGCTGTTGCAAGCCATGCCTAAATTCGGCTCAGCCTCGTCACTTTGAAATTGGCTTGGATTAGAACGACATTTTTGCTCCACATTCTGTCGAAATTCATTCATAAATGTGTCTAATCTTATCATTGTAGCAGGACACGACCAGAGCCGTCTTAACAGCATTATGGGCCCCCGGGTAGCACTGCAATGGGCCCTGCCCAAATACATAATCTCACACTAGGCCATACCTCTAGCCACCCCAAAAGCACCCCATTTTATCATGCCACTTATGTCTGGACACCGGCAGGCTGCAGCCTACAAGACTAATTGGCAGAGCAGGAAGCCTTTGGCTCCCTTCTCCACTATGGTTTTTTTTTTTTAAATCAAGAAAATTTTATTTTCAAAAATATTATTTCACAGATTTTCAACAGAAGGCTTGCTTATTCGCCCAACTGACATTATGATACAGACACATCATGCACAGATTTTGCTAAGATGGCGAGGTCTGTCATCTTCAATCATTCGTTCTAAACCAAAGTCTTTTAGTCACTATTGCTAGGAAAGTCAGTTTTCTCTGGTTAAACGGAGTCTGTTGACGATAAAAGGGTACTGGTGCAAGACATAAACAGTAACCAACAAATTAAATAACAGTTTGTAGTTCCGTGAGAGCTAACAACCACAATCTCCAAGTAAAAGAGTTTCCACTACAGAGTCACTTTTGTGCTGCCTGTTCCATTCTGTCATCACTTCATTTTAACGTTTACTCGAATTCCCTAGCCCTGTACCTGGAGCCTCCCCAAGGATCCTGCAAGTCTTTGTTTTAGATACCATGATGTTCCCAAAAATGAATTCATAAGACCTTGTATCTCGGTATCCGATAAGAATGCCGAGATAAAGTGGTGCCAAGTTCGAAAAAATTTTCCTGTCTGTGCCTCTTTATTATGAATCATGGCTAGTTTGTCCATCCGTAGATGGTGTTTTACCACCGAAATCACCATGGTGATTGACGGAGCCTGAGGTTCTAGCCTGAACTTAAGAGGCAGCGTTGGGCAGCCATCAAGATGATATGGGTTGCTTTGTTGCAACGTTTGACTTTATTTTCCACCCTCACCACCGGGAAGTTATGGAATAGGATCTGTAGTGGGTCTATCGGTATAATGATAGAAAGCTTAGTTTTTAGTAATAGAGTCAATTCCAGCCAAAACGCTTGAGTTGCTGGGCATGACCATATTCCATGTTTCAGGTCGGTAAGGGCTAGGGAACATTTTGGGCATGCCGTTATTCTATTTGGGAAGGGTGGATGTGGGTTTAAATAATTAACCCGTATATAGCCCTATGAGCCAATCTAAAATAGGTGTCCCCTCCAGGATCGTTTACCAAAGCCTTTCTAATGTGTTTCCAGCCTTCAAGAATTCCCCTCTTTTAAGCCATGTCCTGGAAAGTCACGATCCCATTTCCCAAACAATCCACCTAAATACTCAAATCAAAGTGGCCAACTTAGATTGTTTATAGAGACGTGATAATGTAAATTAATGATGCTGAATTTCCCATTAATGTGGTCAAACAAGTTGGGGTTTAGTCACCTTTGTGAGGTTTCCAATCTTTGACCGTAAAAAGCTTATTTTTTGTTGATATGCCAGAAACTGAGAGTTGTCAATATTGAATTTTGGGCTGGATTTCCCAAATGTGTAGAATCTGGATTCCTGACTGTTTATCAGTAATAGTGCTTTGTCCAATCCCTTGGAACTCCAATGGATCAGCCCTGATAGTCCTTGTCCCGGGGCGAACTCTGGTGTCCTTGCCATGTCCCGATATCTAAATGGATTGGAATGGGAGTTTGAAAGTTTTCTAGCAGCTTTCCAGGGACTTATCGTGTTTTCCCCACACCCAAGCTCTGTTTAGCACATCCGGGAGTACCCGATCGGGTGTGTGCAACAAAGCAGTGAGGTTCCATGGAGCTACAAGACCGGATTCCAGAGTCGTGTTTGAGAAATAAGAGGAACCTTTTACCCAGTCTATGCCATGTCTGAGCAATGCTGCCAAGTTGTAAGTGCGGATGTCAGGAAGGTTCATCCCCCCTCCACTATGGTTTTTAACTGTTTGCACGACCTAAAAACACACAAACAGTTACATAGTTACATAGTACGGTTGAAAAAAGACACGTGTCCATCAAGTTCAACCAAAGGTGGGGAAAATGTGGGTAAAGGGAGGGAGACAAGGATTTTAAGCCCAGCCTACCCACTGGTGAATGCCCTGAAACCCACAAGGCAAGAACGAATCTACTCCAGGGGAGACCCCATCTCTGACCCCACCAGGCAGAATCCAGAAATAAGCAGTGTGACCCAGGGATCCAGGGTATAGTTTTTTGTATTTCTAGGACATACATAGACCACCTGGGACCCCCACACTTGTAGGGCCCCCAGGCAACTGCCTAGTGTGCCCAATGGAAAAGATGGCCCTGGACATCAACCCTATTTCAAGCCCCACTGGTGAATGCCCTGAAACCCACAAGGCAAGAACCAATCTGCTCCAGGGAATACCCCATCTTTGACCCCACCAGGCAGGATCCAGAAATAAGCAGCCTGACCCAGGGATCCAGGGTATATTTTTTTGTATTCCTGGGACATACATAGACCACCTGGGGCCCCCACATTTGTAGGGCCCCCGGGCAACTGCCTAGTGTGCCCAATGGAAAAGATGGTCCTGGACATGACCCCTATGAATTGGTGCAGACACAACTGACAAAGTTTTTGCACGACCTTCCATACATATGTTGGACCGGGTCAACAAGTGTAATTTTTGGGACATAACACCAAAAAAAGGTGCAGTCCGTTTCATCTATGTCCCCATAGTGTCTATCAATCCAAAACTACAAACATACTTGTCAGGAGCTGGAAAACAAGCGCACGGCTCTGAAGGACACAACAACTTTGTACAATCTACGCCAATGGACGTTGAGCCAAGACAATAGTTTTTTAGTAGAAGGGAGTAATTATGAAGATGGTGAAATTATACCGGCATCTGTTTTAACTACAAATTGCGCACCAGAAAGTACGTGGCTTAAATAGGTTTTAGAAAGGCAATAGAGCTCGAGCGTTTCCATAAAGCGGTAATTAGTCACATGTGTACAATAGATGATTGTCAGGACTTTGTTCCGTTTCAAATTGTCAAAATGTGAGCACACGGTCCCTGCCATGTATATTCCATCTGTATTTTCTTCGCTTCAATGTTTGTTAAAATATTAAAACATTGCCTGTTTGATTGTACAGTAAAATATGCAGCGCACGCCTACATACATATGGAACTTGTTATTACATCAATTTACAGTGTCCACTGGGGAAACGACTGAAACTCCAACATTTACACATTAGATAGAAAACAAACCCGTAAAAATAACCACAATGAAGAAAACATAGAAAACAGGAAATGGCTATTGACTATAACTGGATGTAAAATCTGGCAGGAATTCCATTCAGTACTTACATTCTTAGTAAATGTTAATGGCACGCTCTTCAATATATATTTTCAGAACAAATGACATTCAAGAGGTATTCCCTTAAAGAGATGTTCTCCATCCTAAACTATGGAATACAGATGTGTCCATCTGAACAATAATCATTTAGTTGACATAGGCTGAGATGAGTGATGTGTAGCGTTAGAAAAACTCCTCATTCCCTAATACTCTATCGGAAGGTGTTTCTGATCTAAGAAAACATAGAAAACAGGAAATGACTATTGACTATAATTGGATGTAAAATCTGGCAGAAATTCCATTCAGTACTTATATTCTTAGTAAATGTTAATGACAAGCTCTTCAATATATATTTTCAGACCAAATGACATTCAAGAAGTATTCCCTTAAAGAGATGTTCTCCATCCTAAACTATGGAATACAGATGTGTCCATCTGTACCATAATCATTTACTTGACGTAGGCTGAGATGAGTGATGATTAGCTTTAGAAAAACTTATGATTCCCGAATACTCTATTGGGAGTTGTTTATGTTCTGAGAATACATGGAAAACAGGAAATGGCTATTGACTGTAACTGGATGTAAAATCTGGCAGGAATTCCATTCAGCACCTACATTCTCAGTAAATTTTAATGGCAAGCTCTTCAATATATGTTGGCATTCAAGAGGTATTCCCTTATTTAAGAGATGTTCTCCATCCTAAACTTTGATAACTTATCCATTGAATACAAATGTGTCCGTCTTTACCTTAATCGTTTACTTGATATAGGCTTAGATGAGTAATGATTAGCTTTAGAAAAACTCATGATTCCCTAATACTCTTTCATGAGTTGTTTATGATCTAAGAAAACAGGAAATGGCTATTGACTATAATGGGGTGTAAAATCTGGCAGGAATCCCATTTAATACTTACATTATTAGTAAATTTTAATGGCAAGCTCTTCAATATATGTTTGCATTCAAGAAGTATTCCCTTATTTAAGAGATGTTCTCCATCCTAATCTATGATAACTTATCCATTGAATACAAATGTGTCCATCTTTACCTTAATTGTTTACTTGATGTAGGCTGAGATGAGTGATAATTAGCTTTAGAAAAACTCATGATTCCCTAATACTCTATTGAGAGTTGTTTATGATCTAAGAAAACATAGAAAACAGGAAATGGCTATTGACTATAACTGGATGTAAAATCTGGCAGGAATTCTATTCAGTACTTACATTCTTAGTAAATGTTAATGGCACGCTCTTCAATATATATTTTCAGAACAAATGACATTCAAGAGGTGTTCCCTTAAAGAGATGTTCTCCATCCTAAACTATGGAATACAGATGTGTCCATCTTTATCATAATCATTTACTTGATGTAGGCTGAGATGAGTGATGATTAGCTTTAGAAAAACCCATGATTCCCTTCTATCGGGAGTTGTTTATGATCTAAGAAAACATAGAAAACAGGAAATGGCTATTGACTGTAACTGGATGTAAAATCTGGCAGGAATTCCATTCAGTACTTACATTCTTCGTAAATTTTAATGGCAAGCTCTTCAATATATGTTGGCATTCAAGAGGTATTCCCTTATTTAAGAGATGTTCTCCATCCTAAACTATGATAACTTATCCATTGAATACAAATGTGTCCATCTTTACCTTAATTGTTTACTTGATGTAGGCTGAGTTGACTGATGATTAGCTTTAGAAAAACTTATGATTCCCTAATACTCTATCGGGACTTGTTTATGATCTAAGAAAACAAAGAAAACAGGAAATGGCTATTGACTATAACTGGATGTAAAATCTGGCAGGAATTCCATTCAGTACTTACATTCTTAGAAAATGTTAATAGCAAGCTCATCAATATATATTTTCAGAACAAATGACATTCAAGAGGTGTTCTCCACCCTAAACTTTGATAACTTATCCATGAAATACAAATGTGTCCATTTTTACCTTAATCGTTTACTTGACATAGGCTGAGGTGAGTGATGACTAGCTTTAGAAAAACTCATGATTCCCTAATACTCTGTAGGGAGTTGTTTATGCTCTAAGGGGCTCCCGGTGGTTTTGATGGGAATTGCATCCTGTTAAAAGTTTCTGCTAGTGTCATTAAAATGTATTCAATTGTACCATGAGAAATTAAAGTGTTTATTAAAATTTAAGGGTGGGAAAATATACTACTTGGACCTCATCTATCAAAGGAACTTGGGACTCAAATATCAGCCAGATTCTGGCTTAGTTGTTGCCTCAACCATTGCTTTTTCCATTTTTGTATTCATTCTCTGCTACAGTGTAGATATGCCTTAAAGGGTTGTGACGCCGTAGGTATTTATCTCTTGTTCACAGGATAGGTGAACCACCACTAATCACTGACACTGAGGATCTGCTAAAGTCCTTGCTCTCAGACTTTAAATGAAGCAGCAGAGCACATGTTTGGTGACTTCTATGTTCAAGGATGAGGGCTTGGGGCCCCCATTTAAGCAATTGGTGCTGGTCCTGACGGTGATCAGACATTTATCACCTATCCTGTGAATAGATGATAAATGTCTGTGGCTGCACAACCCCTTTAAGGCATATCTGCATTCTAGTTAGCTATCACTGAATTTGGCTATCAACCAAGTTCTCAGTCTTCTAATTGGTTGGATCCACATAGTAAACATCACCTATCAAACATTTATTATGTACAGATTTACAAGAATCAACTCCACTGGTGGGGGCCTAGAAGCAGCTCCATTGGTGGGCCCCAAGAATCAACTCCACTGATGGGCCCTAAGAATGAACTCCACTGGTGTGACCCTAGAATGAACTCCACTGGTGGATTAGGAACCCAATCCACTGGTTGACCTCAAAAACCAACTCCACTGGTGGACTCCAAAAATCAACTTTATTGGTTGGCTCCAAGAATCAACTCCACTTATTATTTCCCAAGAATCAACGCTACTGTTGAGTCCTAAGAATCAAATCCACTGGTGGGCCATAATAATCATCTCCACTGTTAAGCCTCAAAAATAAACTTCACTGCCGGCCTCAAGAATTAACTCCACTGGTAGTTCCCAAGAATCAGCTCCAATGTTGGACCCCAAGAATCAACTTCACTGGTGGGTCCAAGAATCAACTCCATTAGTATACCTCAAGCATCAACTCCACTGGTGGGCCCAAGAATCAACTCCATTGGTGGGCCTCAAAAATTAACTCCACTGGTGGACCTCAAGAATCAGTGCCAAAGTTGGGCCCCAAGAATCAACTGCAGTCCAACACTGGTCTCACCTGCCTACAGAACATCGTTGCAGAAGAATAGTGGGATATCTCGATGGTCTTAGTGGACACATCAACACTTCTGCAGTTTGTAGTGTCTTTTTTGTGTGTTTTTGTTGTTTCCATTTGGTTCTTTCACTTCTTCCTGTCGTGCTTTTGGAGTTATATTAATAGGAAGCCCTTTACTAGAGAAAGCAGCTGTAAAGGACAGAGGTAGTGGAATCCGCTGGGCCACCGCAAGCGGTGGTAGTAGCAGTACCAGGGAGCAGAGTCTAAGTGGGTCCCGGTTTTCACCAGAGCCTGCCGCAAAGCGGGATGGACTTGCTGGGGCGGGATTCCACCAGGTCGCTACCCCTGATACTTGCTTGTGGTGGTAGCCGAGGTGCAACGCAGTACCAAATCAACAGGCAAACTCATAGTCGAGAACGGGCCAAAAGGTCAGGGCAGGCAGCAAAGGTTCGTGGTCAAGAAACGTAACCCGGAGGGACTGGTACACGGAATTGGCAACTGGAACGTAAAGAAGGCTTCCTCACATAGGGTAAGGCACTATGGAATCGGAGAGTAAAGGAAGAGGTGGAGCCATTATATAGGGTCAGCGACCGGCAAAACCAATTAACGGCGCGCTGGCCCTTCAAATCTGACAGAGCCGGCGTGCGCGCACCCTAGGGAGGGGGACGCGCGCGCCGGCCATCAGCCGAGAAGCAGCAGGAGCGCGGTCAAGTAGGACCGTGCGCCCGTGGGAGCAAGTGCATCCACAGACCGCGGCGCCACGCACCCCCGGGTGCAGCAGGGACAGAGTGGGCACGAGGGCGCCCGCCGCCTGGACCACGGGCTGCGGCGCCGCTCGTGACAGGTCCCCCCCCTCCCCTTCGGTCTCCCCGTCCCTCTAGGTTGAAGAAATTACTGAAGCAGTTCCCGGTCCATTATGTTTTCCTCCGGCTCCCAATATCTTTCTTCAGGCCTGAATCCCTTCCCTTCAATAAGAAAATGACATTTTCCCCTGATCGTGTTCATGGCCAGAATTTCTCTCACGGTGAAAACATCCGAGGTATCAGTTACCGGAGAAGGAGGAGACACCCTTCGAGAATATCTGTTCAGGATGACTGGCTTAAGTAGGGAAACGTGGAAGGAGTTCGGGATCCGCATGGAGGGGGGAAGCCGGAGCTTGTAGGCCACCGGGTTGATCTTCTTCAGGACCACAAAAGGACCAAGGTAGCGGGGGCCCAGTTTATAGGATGGGATCTTCAGGCGGATATACTTGGAGGACAGCCAGACCTTATCCCCGGGAGCAAACGAGTGGGGAAACCTCCTGTACTTATCCGCATGCAGATTCATCCGGCCAGAAGCCTGATGCAGAGATCGTCGAGTGTTGCTCCACACGGCCTTCAAATCACGAACCAAGGACTCCACGGCAGGGACATCAGAGACTGATGACAGTGTGAAGGGTGGGCGGAAATGGAGTCCATAAACCACAAAGAACGGAGAAGCGCCCGCCGACTTCGAATCCAGAGAGTTGTATGTGAATTCCGCCCAGGGTAACAGGCCCGACCAGTCGTCTTGCTGGGCCGACACGAAATGGTGTAAATAATTTTCCAGCATCTGGTCGACTCTTTCCACCTGACCATTTGTCTTCAGATGATAAGCAGAAGAAAAGTCCAGATCCACTTTCAGCTGGAAACAGAGGGACTGCCAGAATCTGGAGACAAACTGTACCCCGCAATCCAACACAATGTGACGAGGAAGGCCATGCAAACGGAAAATGTGCTGGAAGAAAAGGGTCGCCAAGCGAGGCGCAGAGGGCAAACTGGCAAGCGGTACAAAATGTGCCATATTGAAAAAATGATCAACGATGACCCAGATGACAGTATTACCAGCAGACAGCGGAAGATCCGTGATAAAGTCCATGGCAATATGGGATCATGGGTGGTCCGGAATGGGCAGTGGCAGAAGCAACCCCGCCAGCTTAAGGAGGGGTGTTTTGTTGCGGGCGCATGAAGGACACGATTCCACAGAGTCCTTGACATCCTTGACAAGGTCAGGCCACCAATAGTAGCGGCAAATGAGCTGCGCCGTCTTTCGTACTCCCGGTTGGCCAGCAATCCGACAGCAATGACCCCACTTCCGGATTCTCCTCCGCAGCGCCAGACGTACATAAGACTTGCCAGACTTGCCAGAGCTCCACCGTGGCTTCCGTAATCAGACGGTCAGGAAGAATAATGTGGCTAGGAGGAGATTCTTCCCCCACGACGTCCGAGGCCCGGGACAGCGCATAGGCCTTGACGTTCATCTCGGCTGGGCGGAAATGGATCAAGCAATTAAACCGTGAGAAGAACAGGGACCAACGAGCCTGCCGAGGATTAAGACGTTGAGCTGTCTGGAGGTATGCAAGATTCTTGTGGCAAGATTCTTTTCCAAGCTGGATCTGAGGGGGGCCTACAATCTGGTCCGTATCCGAAAAGGAGATGAATGTAAAACTGCTTTTAACACAAGGGATGGACACTTTGCATATTTGGTCATGCCCTTTGGGCTGTGCAATGCCCCGGCCAGGACTTCGTAAATTATATTTTCAGGGATCTCCTTTACACCTGTCTCGTGGTCTACATGGACGATATCTTGATATACTCGCCCAACCTGAAGACGCACAAACTTCATGTCCGCCAAGTGTTGAGACGCCTTCGAGTCAATCATCTGTACGCCAAGCTGGGGAAATGTCTCTTTCACCAGACGAGTCTACCATTTCTGGGCTACGTCATCTCTGACAAAGGCTTACGGATGGACCCAGCGAAACTATCTGCCGTTCTGCAATGGCCACGCCCAGTAGGCCTTCGGGCCATACAACATTTTTTAGGCTTTTGTAACTACTATCGGCAGTTTATTCTGCACTTCTCCATGCTGGTGGCCCCTATTGTGGCTCTCACTAAGAAGAACTCCAACCCTAGAAGTTGGCTACCTGAAGCTGAGGGGGCATTCTGTAAGTTAAAAAATGCTTTTGCCTCTGCTTCTATCCTGGCGCGACAAGATCCTGCTAAGCCTTTTTGGCTAGAGGTGGACGTCTCCTCTGTTGGGGTTGGGGCGATCCTCACGCAAAAGGGGCCGACGGGCAAGACGGTCACTTGTGGTTTCTACTCCAAGACGTTCTCACCGGCAGAGAGGAATTATACTATTGGGGATCGGGAGCTACTGGCCATTAAACTGTAGTTAGAAGAATGGCAGTATCTGCTGGAAGGTGCCAGGCATCCCATCTGTATCTATTCAGACCATAAAAACCTTCAATATCTCCAGTCTGCCCAACGACTTAATCCACGCCAGGCCAGATGGTCTCTATTCTTTTTCCGATTTATTTCCAGATCCACTTCCATCCCGCGGAAAAGAATGTCAAGGCTGATGCCCTCTCGCATGCAGCTGATGTGTTCGGCGAAAAAGTGGCCCCAGAACACATTATACTCCCTTAGTGCTTTGTCTCCGCAGCTCCTGTTATCCTCCAGAAAGTCCCACCAGGGAGAACATACGTGGGTCCCACGCTCCGAAGAAAAGTCTTGAAGTGTGGACATTGTTCTTTGTTGGCCGGACATCCTGGTGCCTGTAAGACTTGCCTTCTTGTCTCCCGGTTCTATTGGTGGCCGGACCTCGCCAGGGATGTCAAGGAGTTTGTTGAGTCCTGCGTCACCTGTGCCCGTAATAAGATACCTCGTCACAAACCGGCGGGATTTCTGCATACCCTGCCAATCCCCACCAGTCCCTGGTCACACGTGGCCATGGACTTCATAACCGTCCTCCCTCCCTCTTCTGGTAACACCGTCATCTGGGTGGTTACGGATCGGTTTTCGAAAATGCCGCATTTTGTCCCATTGCCAGGCCTACCCTCTTCCCCATGCCTGGCCAATCTGTTTTTTCACCACATTTTTCGTCTACACGGGTTACCCCGGCAAATTGTCTCTGATCGTGGGGTCCAATTTGAATCTAAATTCTGGCGGGCCCTTTGTTCCCAACTCCAGGTGAAGCTCGACTTCTCCTCGGCCTACCAACCCCAGACGAATGGTCAGGTAGAGAGGGTCAATCAGGTCCTGGGAAATTATTTGCGCCACTTCGTCTCGGCCCGTCAGGATGACTGGTCCAGCTTGCTGTCATGGGCGGAGTTCTCGTACAACTCCCTAGATTCTGAGTCCACGGGTGCCTCTCCCTTCTACATTGTGTACGGTAGGCACCCCCGCCCACCTCTCCCGTTAGCATCCCTGTCTGAGGTTCCAGCAGCTGATACGTTGGTCCAGGATATAAAAGTTGTTTGGGCCCTGACTCGCCAGTCGGTGCTTCGAACTTCAGCACGCACTAAAACTCAGGCAGATAAGTGAAGGAGTTCTCCCCCAGTTTTTTCCCCGGGTGATAAAGTGTGGTTGTCGGCCAGATATGTCCGCCTTAAAATTCCAAGTTATAAATTGGGGCCCCGCTACGTGGGTCCATTCAAAGTTCTTAAACGCATAAACCCGGTTGCCTATAAACGCAGGCTCCCACCATCCATGCGCATTCCTAATTCCTTTCATGTTTCCCTTCTCAAACCTCTGGTTCTGAACCGTTTCTCTCAGAATGTAGTCCCTCCCTCATCTGGGGCTGATGCCCTCTAAGGGTCTTTGGGGGTCAAAAAAATCTTGGGTTTGGGGAGTTCTAGGGGAAAAACCCTATTTCCTCGTTAAAGGGGAAGGGGTTTCCCGGGCCCCGGGAAGGTTTGGGAGCCAGGGGGAAAAATTTTGGGACCGAAACCCTTATAAAGTTGCCCCTTTAAAATCCCAAAGAGGGAGGGGGAAAAGGGGGGGGGGGGTACTGCCCAGGGACCCCCCTTGCGACCCTCGTCCCGGGGTTTCTCAGGGCTTTCCTGCCCCCATAAAAGGGGGGCGCAGGTCCCGCTCTTTTCCCTTTTGCCCCTTTTCGGGAGCTTTATTTCCCCCCAGGTCGCACTCCCCTGCGGGAGGGTTTTTTCCCCCCGGGCGCGTGCGGTCCCGTTCCCTAGGGTGCACCTTGCCCCGGCAGTTTTTAAATTTAAAGGGGCTAGCCCCAAAACCCGTTTTAATTTGGCTAAAAAGGGGGTGGGTCCCCCTTTTAAACCCTGCTTTCCTGGTTACCCGGGCCGGGATCTTTAGTGCCTATACCCTTTTAGCGAAAAGCATTTTTTTGCCTTGTTATGACAAACCCTTTTGAAACCGAAACCGATTGTTTCCCGTTTCGACCACGAATTTTGCCCCCTGCCGGGACCTTTCTGCCGGGCCCAAACGACCAACCCTAGCCGCCTGCCCGCCCTTTTCCCTTTCCCCCCCGACTCCCGGCCGCCTGACGATTTTGTCCCAAATTTTAAAAACCCCGGGTTTTTCCCCTCCCAATCAAGTAAATGGTAAAGGGGTGGGCGACCGGTAAAAAATCCATCCCGCTTTGCGGCGGGCTCTGGTGAAAACCGGGACCTACTTAGATTCCGCTCCCTGATATGGCTTATGCCATCGCTTGTGGTGGTCCAGCGGATCCACTATCTCAACCATGAAAAAAACCCCCCTTTGGGGTTTTGAACCCAAAAACAAAACCTTTACTTCCTTCTTCCAGTCCCCAATCCCAAAGGGCCACCAACCCCTTTTCCCCCAAAGTTTTCCTTTCGGGTCATTTCTGAATGGGGACGTGATTGCTGTGGTCACTGATTGGCTGTAAGGGTCATGTGATACTAATTTACATCATCATTTGGAAGGGAAGAGCTGTGGATAGTGATGTAAGTAGAGACATGTGACCAGGGAAGCCAATCAACGGCTGCGGCGGTGACATCCCCGTTTGGAAGGGACTGAATGAGAACAGAAGACTAGAAAGACACGGCGCTGGAACTGGGGACGGGAGGAAGATGAGAATACGTTTTTTGAAAAAATTTTTTTTTACTGGGGGCCAAGAATTTTTGGGTTTTGATTTTCTTTCGAGGTGGAAACCCCCAAAAGGGACTCATTGGCATATAACCTTCCCCAAAGAATGGCTAAAGGAGCGGTGGTGCCCATTAACGTTGCCACAAAACCGACCCGGTTTTAAAGTGTTACTTTTTTATAATTTTATTAAAGCATTTATATAAATTTTGTTTTTTTATTTAAATGTAAAAGATAAACAAAGAAAAAAACCCAGGAGATTCTAAAGGGTTCACTTATGTTTTTCTTTCAACCTTCGAGTTTTACTTAAAAAGGGGGGAAAAGGGAAAACGGCAATTTTATGGGGGTGACCCAAATAAGATTTCCAGATCCCATGGGTTTGCTAAATTTCGACTGGAACCAGGTGAGCGATTTAGGGGCTTTCCTGTCTGAGTGCATCTCTATGAATAGACCCTCCAGAAGTGTGGAACAGGAGCGATCCAGCAAACATCAGCTGGGTGATTGCGAGCTTTGAGGAATTTTTAAAATTTTTGGTTACTGCTTTTAAACAAAAGAGGGGAGGGGAGGTGCCGATCATTCTTGGTGCAATCATAGTAATTCTAATAAATCAAAATGATAGTTTGTTTCTGTGAAATGAAAAAAATAATCTTTTTTATGGTGCTTCCCATCATGCTTGAAATTATTTGACACAAAAATTTATTGCATTGTAAGACAACCTACGTGGTGCCCCGCCTCGTTTATGGGGACCCTTTCATCAGTCATAGGAGTGAATTGTATGCTGGAAAGTTTTAAGTCTTCCTTGTTGTCTCTGTTGTCCGTCTTCACCATCTGTTTGGAGCTACTAAAATAATATATACTGTAAACGCTTAACCGGTTACTTTACAATAGAGCTGATTTGCTTTCTCTAGTAGTCCGGGGCCAATCATGCTTTAACTCCCCCAAAACCCCATGGGAACGATGAGCGAGGCTCTTCCGAAACCAAGACAGGAAAAGAAAAAAATGTAAAGGGCAGGTAGAGAAGGTTACAGTTACAGAAAACCCTATATAGATGCACCTCGTTTTTTTCAGGAAAATGTTCACCCAAAAAATGACGTTATCAAAAAATAAAAAAAATATATATATATAAAATAATAAATAAATAAAATTTAAAAATAAAAAAACCATATATATTAAAATTTTTTTAAAAAAATATATAAATATATTTATTAATATATATTATATATATATAACATAAATTTTTAATGTAGAATGTATAAGTGGCTAGGAGCAACCTTCAGTCAGTTGAGATGTGTTCCTAAATAAACAGAGGGGCCCAAGGGGATTTGCTAAAACCTTTTTGTCCCCTATTTTGGTTTCTATGCTTTACACAAAAACCTTTTGGTATTGCCCTTTTGGGGGTCATAATGTGAGGCATTATTTTCTCATTTTTCCCTCCTCGATATTCCAATTTTACATCCCCGAAGGCAACATGTTGGAGGCTAGTTAAGGTGTAGTAGGACATTAACAGTCCTAGGTTTCTGTGTAGAGCCGCCCTTATCGGGGTTTACCCCGCTTTTTTTTGGCTAGGTAAGGTCCTATTATAGGTTTTTTTAAGGGTTTATTTCTCCTTTCACCACCTACGTCTTGAAATCCAGGATTCTCCTCTCAAGGATTATCAATAGTGTAGAGCGAACAATAAAAAATTTAGATCGATTAGAAAACCCAAAATTTGGATTGTTCGAAGTTCTATTCGAATCAAATTTGAACCCATTAAAGTCAATGGGAGAAAATTTTTGGTTAATTTTTTACCACAGAAAAAAAGGTAGGAGAACTGGAAAACCCTCCTAACAGAAACGGGTCGTGGGAAAAACTTTGGGGAAAAAAGTGGCTCTAAGATCACAGAAAAAATTTAAGGTAAAATACTTCATTCCTTTTAATGGCTAATGAAAAGATAAGGACAGTTGCAACCGGGGGGTAGCTATAGGGGTCACGGTAGAGCTGCCACAGGACCTGGCATTTCTGAGGGGGCCCAAAAGCCCCTTTGACACAAAGGAGATTTGGAAACGGTGTGTTATACAATTACTGAACCCCCACCTCTGCAAAGACAGAACTTTTGGGCACTGAGTGTGATTTAGGAAATCCAAGCACTCTGTATAATATACAGTATATCCTTGTATATGAGAGTTAGGTGATATGTGAGCCTGCAAATGTCGCCAAATAACAGCTTCTGGATGTGTGAAAGATGCAGCCAGCAATACCAAACTCCCAACTATTGCTGTCTATTAGAGGAAAATGCTATCTAACTAAGAGCAGTCTGTACAGTACAGAGAGTGTGCTGAAAATGGCGTTCACAAGGCAATACAGTGAGATATATAAAACATGGTTATGTAAATTTAGCAGCCAATGAGAGCCCTACACCTCAGCAATGACGTTTTTGACACTTCACTGTGATCTGCACTGATTGGATGGCTGCCATAAATACAGAAAGGTGATTGGATGGCTGCCATAAATGCAGAAAGGTGATTGGATGGATGCCAAAAGTACAGAAAGGTGATTGGATGGCCACCAAAAGTACAGAAAGGTGATTGGATGGTGCCAAAAGTGCGGTAAGCCACTGAAAATGGCATGTAGAACTCGTAAATGTCATGGGGGCTGGTGCGGGTGCCGTCGCCCCCCATGGCCACCCCCCTGCTCGCAAGGGGTCCGGCGAGGGTGCCACAGCCGCCTGCGACCATCCCCTTGCTGCCCAGGCGCCTGTACACTTACCAGTCCACACGCCTGTGCTTCCTGCTCCTGCCTGTCCCAGCCGCCACGCGTGTACCCACTGCTTAGGGCCGCTGGTCCTATATAAGGTACACGCCTCCTGCACTCTCTGCCAGTTCGTTGGTGTGCGTTTAGTTAGTCTTGAGAGTGTTGGAGTTCCGTATTGATTACTCGTGTACCAATTTGTTCCGCTACGTTTCCTGACCTTGCCTGTTTGCCGCCTGCCCTGACCGTCTGCCCGTCTCTGACTACGAACCTCTGCCGCCCGTCCTGACCTCCTTCCTGTCCCCGACTACGCCTCCGGATTACGATTCTGTACCACGCTGCACCTCGGCCGCCATCGCAAGCAAGTCACGTCAGGGGTAGCGACCTGGTAGCCTCACGCCGCAGGAAGTCCATCCCGCTTTGCGGCGGGCTCTGGTGAAAACCGGGGGCTACTTAGACTCCGCTCCCTGGCGTGGCTTAGCTATCATCGCTTGCGGTGGTCTAGCGAATCCACCAACCCGTCACAGTAAAATGTTCAGTTCGAGTTCTAAAAATTCGAGACGTTCTACTAGAACTTAACTTTTCTAGAACAGTTTGATCAACACTAATTATCACAAACAGACAGTTCTACGTGAGTCATGCCTGGACTGGGGTAAGAGGGTTTTTGACCCATTTTTGTCAATTTAAGAATCAATTTGTTTTCTTTTTGGATTTATTCTCTTTTCACAGGATTTTTTTTGATAAAAGTTATGTGTTGTAAGTCTTTCCAGTGAATATATAAGGCTAGGATACAGAACACAGATATATCCTTGAACCTCAAAAACTGTGGTCAAACTGCCAGTTGGAAATAGAAAATAAATGTTACCCCGCCGCTTCATTCCAGCACTGCCAATGCTACTCCTTGTGCTCCCAGCCAACAAGGTCACTTTCATCTGTCACGTGACATTGCAGCCAATCACTGGCCTCAGCAGTCTCTTTCTGTTTAACTGGCATGTGACCACTGAGTCCATGGAATGGCTGCAGTATCATATGACAAATGAACGTGACATCATCATTGGGAGCAGGTGGTACTGGATCGGAGCGGGTTTCTAAAAGTGTTGTTTTAAAGATTTTTGTAATTTTTTTTTATTTTTAATGTGTTTGTCCACATCAATACAGCAGCGCCTGGGGCCACAGGGAATTAAAAAAAAAAAACCTTATACTCACCTTTCTCAGGTTACTAGTTCCAGTGCCGCACCTTCCCAGTCTTCTATTTTCATTCTGTTACTTCCCATTGGGAACGTCATCACTGATTGGCTGCAGAGGACACTTGCCACTAATTTACATCACCATACAGAAGTGAATAGTGATGGAACTGGGGGTAGAAGAAAAGTAAATTTAAAGGGGTTGTCTCATCTCACTGTTGCATAGAGTCAGCAGCATTCCATCATGCATGCATCTTGTCACTTCCTGGTCAAGCTGTCTGTAATTAGCATATGAGCTCAATGTATTCAGACTTCTGCTAATTAGTCTAGCTTAGAAAAAAAATTCAGGTCTTGAGCGCTAAAGTAAACAGTAGTTATTAGTCTCTTTTGTCTGAACGATCACATAACACACAAGCTCTCAGGCTGCCAGCAAGTCTGTGCCATGACCTGTGTGATGATGTCACTCCCTGCTACAGTATCAGATAGAACAAATAGCAGGTGAGAAGAAGCAAACAGGTTGGTAACTAGAGAAACCTAAGACCCTTCAGAAGGTGTTAAAATCCCGTGTAGCTCCTCAACAAAAAAAATTAACAAAGCAATATATTTGGAAAACATATTCATTTAGTGTTCCCTATATGTTGAATGCTAATCTCTGTAGTGAGACAACCCCTTTAAGTTTTTACTTTTATGTTACTGGTGCCCCACGAGCTGCCACTTTATTTTTCTTATGAAGTGGACAACCCATTAAACCCTCCTGATACATTAGATCTTAAAACTAATGGAAAAAACCCTTTAACTTTATCATTCCTAGGCCCAGGGCAGCCATCATCATATGTTGGGAGACAAGGTACATTAAGTTCACTTGCATTTTACTATAATTGATGAGAGCATGGCTTACGTCAATATCAGCAACACCCAAGTGTAAACCCCATTGATTGGTAAAGTTCCCAATAAGTTTCAATTATTTGGAATTGACTGCTTTAGAACTCTAGACATCCTTCTCGCACCATTGTATCCATAAACCAAGGTAGAGGTTCCGATACACACCCCATTGATTGGTAAAGTTCCCAATAAGTTTCAGTTATTTGGAATCGACTTCTTTAGAACTCTAGACATCCTCCTCCCACCATTGTATCCATAAACCAATGTAGGAGTTACGATATACACCCACACCCACCTAACCAGATGTCTAGATTTTGAGAACATCCATCTCAACCCATTGACCAAAGCCAACCACCATTTGGCTATGTCTGAGATAACAAGTTGAGCAACCATCCCTGAATGAATCTGAAACGTTACTCCCTATCCATCTCCTCCTCACCCCGACCTCCAGTACTGTAGCTTGGTTCTGTACATATCAACTACATGGTAACCCCATTGATTGGTAAAGTTCCCAATAAGCTTCAATTATTTGGAATTGACTGCTTTAGAACTTTAGACATCCTTCTCCCACCATTATATCCATAAACCAAGGTAGAGGTTACGATATACACCCGCACCCACTTAAGCAGATGTCTAGATTATGAGAACATCCATCTCAAACCATTGACCAAAGCCAACCACCGTTTGACTATGTCTGAGATAACAAGTTGAGCAACCATCCCTGAAGGAATCTGAAATGTTACTCCCTATCCACCCCACCTCATCCCCGACCTCCAGCTCTGTAGCTTGGTTCTGTGCATATCTAGTTGGTGGACCTGACTCCTGAATCGCTTCCAATCTCCAATGTATTGGATGATATACACCCGCACCCACCTAAACAGATGTCCAGATCTCGAGAACATCTACCTCAACCCATTGACCAAAGCCAATCACCCTTTGACTATGTCTGAGAGAACAAGTTGAGCAACCATCGCTGAACAAATCTGAAACGTTACTCCCCATCCATCCCCTCCTCATCCCCGACCTCCAGCACTGTAGCTTGGTTCTGTACATATCTAGTTGGTGGACCTGACTCCTGAATCGCTTCCAATCTCCAATAAAATGGATGAAATACACCCGCTCCCACCTAAGCAGATGTCCAGATTTCGAGAACATCTAACTCAACCCATTGACCAAAGCCAATCACCATTTGGCTACGTCTGAGATAACAAGTTGAGCAACCATCCCTGAAGGAATCTGAAACGTTACTCCCCATCCATCCTTTCCTCATCCCCGACCTCCAGCTCTGTTGCTTGGTTCTGTACATATCTAGTTGGTGGACCTGACTCCTGAATCGCTTCCAATCTCCAATAAATTGGATGATATACACTAGGTTCAAGCCTGACGGCATGCATTCACTCCAGGATCAGCTCCCCCATACTCCACATGATTATACACCAGAAATACATTTGTCCTGCTCCTGATTAACATTGTGATCTCCAGTAACAATAATTTAATCTTGATCCAGTTTTATAAATGCAAAACTATCTACATTCTAATATATCTCCAATGTCAGGACACGGAGTCTAATTAAAGAACCTGGGGTCGGCAGGGGTGACATGTAATAAAATGGATATTAAATTTAGAAATGAATGTTAAACAGAGCTTCTGTGTCCATAAAATTGATTAAATCTGCTCATATAAAAAGGTTTTGTGAGAATTTGCAGCCATGACTCCTATTAAATCATGGGTGTTGTCACACGGCCGTATGTCATGGCGCGCTCAGCTCAATGTGTACATTAACCTCACCTACATATATTCGGGCAAAGTCTAATACAATTGCAATAACTGCACATCCATAATGCAGCTTGTTCCTCATACTCTTCTGGGATCTATGGTAATTTCTCTTCTTCTACAGACTGCTTTACAGGTCGTCTAGCTATTACTTCACTTAGTGTCTGGGAGATCACCATGTGAAGGTGAAGCTACATGTAGGGACTGGATGAGGCACAGGTGAAGTGGGCACTAGAGGTATACTTACCATTAGTATTGATTTGATTTCAGTCCCATAAACGAAACCATGGAAAAGGTGGGATTTGGGGATTTTGGGAATTCAGGTTTCAAGGGTTTTGCCATGGAGTAAAATTGCTGTGTGAAGCTTGCAAATAAAATAATAAACATTTTCAACCTTCATCCTGGCCGCACATGCTCAGACATCAACTATCCTCTTAGGCAGCTACTGTCAGTCTCCCTGCTTAGTAATCACACACTCACTGCTGATCAAGTATTCAACCCCAGGTGCTGTCATTCTACTCCTGTCCTCTTACTCCTTAGTAATCACACACAATCACTGCTGAGCAAGTGATCAACACCAGGTGCTGTCATTCTACTGCTGTCCTCTGTACTCCTTAGTAATCACACACACTCACTGCGGAGCGAGTGTTCAACCCCAGGTACTGTCATTCTGCTTCTGTCATCTGTAATTGTTAGTAATCACACACACTCACTGCTGAGGGAGTGTTCAATCCCAGGTGCTGTCATTCGACTCATGTCCTCTGTGCTCCTTAGTAATCACACACACTTACTATTGAGCATGTGTTCAACCCCAGGTGCTGTCATTCTACTCCCATCCTCTGTACTCCTTAGTAATCACACACACTCACTGCTGAGGGAGTGTTCAATCCCAGGTGCTGTCATTCTAGTCCTGTCCTTTGTACTCCTTAGTAATCACACACACTCACTACTGATCGAGTGTTCAACCCCAATAATGAGAGCTCCTCGGTTCTGTCCACACATTCTCAGACATCATCTCTCCTCTCAGGCAGCTACTGTCAGTCTATTCCCTGCCTAGTAGTCACACACACTCACTACTGAGTGAGTGTTCAACCCCAGGTGCTGTCATTCTACTCCTGTCCTCTGTACTCCTTAGTAATCACACAAACTCCCTGCTGAGTGAGTGTTCAACCCCAGGTGCTGTCATTCTACCCCTGTCCTCTGTACTCCTTAGTTATCACACAAACTCCCTGCTGAGTGAGTGTTCAACCCCAATGACGAGAGCTCCTCAGTTCTGACCACACATTCTCAGACATCATCTCTCCACTCAGGCAGCTACGGTCAGTCTATTCCCTATCTAGAAATCACACACACACATGGCTGAGCGAGTGTTCACCTACAAGTGCTGTCAATCTACTCCCGTCCTCTGTGCTCCTTAGAAATTAGTCAAACAGTGCAAATAAATAAAAAGAAACCTGAAAACGTTATGTCTTTGAGAAAAAAAACACATTTGGTTCCTGCAGGGATTTGAACTCAAGATGCCTATTCCGAAAGGCAGAAGTGCTAGCTACTCAGCTACATTGTAGCTACTCACAGCTCTTTACATATACAGACCTTTGATTGACTAGAGTGAGCACACTGCATATCAGTTCGAGCCTGCTGGGTCACTTGATATGCAGTTCAAACAATTTATACACACTTCTTTTTGAACATACTAAAAGTTGAAGCAGGACAAAGCAGGCATGAAATGCCTTCATGGTAAAACCCCTTAAAATGTCCTAGTTTTGGCTTGTTGAGGCCTGGTTCATTTGTGTCTGAGGTTCCTTTCAGAACCACCATTACATTTTGTGTCGGGAATTGCGGAACATTTGAGAACATGGCGGAAACCCAATGCACCCTTTGTAATTAATAGGGTCCGTCGTGCACCATGGGTGTCCATTATGAAACAGATCCCCTGGTATCTATTTTCACCTCACAGATGTGAACCAAGCCTTAAAGATGTTCTCCGGAACTGTGATCTTGTTTTGTTATAGGGCTCACAACTGTTTTATATTAAACTGTAATTCAAGCTCAGATCCCTGTCTTCCTTTCCACCATATCTCCTGCAAACCATTTGATGTTCATTGATGGCCTCACTGAATGTAGCATCATACTCAGTGAGTGTGCTTTGAAGCAAGGATCAGCTCAGGAACCCTCCCCTGTAGTGGGAGTGACCTGATCAGAGAATGATCTGGCTGCAAGTAATTACATTAGAGTAATTACAGGGGAGGAGAAGCTGTTTGTTTATCTTTGAGTCCTGCTAGCATGACTTACTAATAGTAATGGAAGCAGAGGACAGCAGTTCAGAGCTGGGGAGTTGTGTACTGCTGTCATGAAAGTGATGACTGCAGCTCTGTACAGTTTACACAGTGACTCATGAGTCCTAGCTATCATCATTATCAGAGCTGGGGTGATTACACTTATGTAATGTTATGTAATCTTACATTATGTCTAGTAGTGATAACTAGAGAGGGAAGTCCTTGATTGCAATGCAGTCTGGGAGTTGTAGGAAAGATGCTGGGGAACTACTGGAACTCCCCCAAGCAGGCAGTTTCACTGCAAAAAATGCATCTTAGGATAAATGTTAAGGAGACAAAAGAAAAGGAAAGAAACACATGAAGGTGGTGGAATATCTTTACTTTTCCAAATAAATGCTCTTTATAGTGTTCTATGAAATCTTTAAACTCCTGGATAACTCCTTTAAATGCTGGAAAGTAGTGGCCAGCTTTTGATTCAAGTCAGTTAAATTTAACCCAAATATTGGGGATTCAATTTAGGTCATCCCAAACTGATTACATTAGGTTTTATTCTAAATATCCCAAACCGAATATTGGTGAAATTTACAGTATGGCGAGATGTTACCTAAACCTAACCCTACCTGTATTCCTAA
Source organism: Phyllomedusa bahiana (assembly GCA_025379985.1). Classification (NCBI taxonomy): domain Eukaryota; kingdom Metazoa; phylum Chordata; class Amphibia; order Anura; family Hylidae; genus Phyllomedusa; species Phyllomedusa bahiana. Next base: position 38,125 of record JAODAL010013308.1, on the reverse strand, counting down.
ACCTAACTTGGGTTGGGTGAAGTGCCAAAGTTTTGGTTGGAATTAAGGTTAGAAGGGTATTCTTATTTTATTGATTCACTCTAAACATGTTGGAAAAGGTAAATGAAGACTATTACCAAATACATTGCTGTTCTGATTTTGCTTCTCTTCAGAATTAGGAACAGATTTTTTTCTCCTCTTTTTGTACAAACATCTCTGTCTGCTCTAACAGGATGAGGACATCACTACTGCTGTGTCTTAACAGCAGCACATGAGCTCATTTGCATTACTTACTGACAAACTTTAACCTTTTAGAGTTCTGTGGTCTTGTGCACTACAATTTACAAACCTCCAGCAGTCAACTCACTGTAATAAGAATGGCTAGGAATAGCAGAGAGGGTATGCCAATCACTGCTGTAAAATCGTCCACTGCTTAAACAGGAAGTGGCAGCCTGAAGCCTTAGAACGACCCACAGTCTTGGCAGAGAGTGGGAGTCTGAAGCTATAGAACCACCCACATCCTGAACAGTAAGTGAGAGCCTGAAGTTGTAGAATCGCCCACAGCCTGAAAAGGAAGTGTGAGCCTAAAACTGTAAAACTACTCACAGTCTAACCAGGAAATGGGAGGTTAAAACTGTAGAATGAACCACAGCCTGTACAGATAGTGAGAGCCTGAAGCTATAGAACTGTCCACAGCCTGAACAAGAAGTGTGAGCCTGAAGCTTTAGAACCGCCCACAGCATAAAAAAGAAGTGGGAGCCTAAAGCTGTAGAACCGCCTATAGCCTGAACAGAAAGTGGGAGCCTGAAGCTGTAGAACCGCCCCAGCCTGAAAAGGAAGTTGGAGCCTGAAGCTGTAGAACTGCCCCCAGCCTGAAAAGGAAAAGCGAGTCTGAAGCTGTAGAACCGCCCATAGCCTGAACAGGAAGTGGGAGCCTGAAGCTGTAGAATCACCACAGCCTTCAAAGGAAGTAGGAGCCTAAAACTGTAGACTTACCCACAGTGTAACCAGGACGTACAAGCCTGAAGCTGAAAGTGGTACTGTAAAACAGCATGTTAAGTTATTGTAGAGTAAGTTTAGAAAGAATATTTTGGTGGAATTTACTCAAAAATTTAGACTGGGGTTGGAATTATGGTTTGGGTTGTAGTTTGAATTAGAGATGGTTCAAATGGAATATTTTGTTGGAATTTGCAGAAAAACTGTCCCTTACCTAAATTGAGGTTGGGCTTATGATAAGGGCTAAGTTGAGGGTTAGGTTTGAATTAAGATTACGGTTAGGCCAAATATATAAGCAGAAGTAGCAAAAAAATTATCTCTAATCCTAACCTTCAGTTGTAGATGGAGCTAAGGTTAAGGTTGGAGTCTAAGTCAGAGTAGATGAGGGGTTGGGGTCAGAATTACAGTTTGGGTTAGGGCTGGAGATTGGGTTACGGTTCCCAAGATGTTCCCCAAATGTGCTTTGATATTTGCATGTAGGCTGATGTAGGTGCTTTCCTGAGGCCAGAAAACATGCAGATTTTTTCCTCCAGAAATTGTAGTAGGATTTGGATTTGGGTGGTCCTGAATCCCCTATAGTTTGACAAATTTGACTGAACTACCCTCAAAGTGAACATATTCATTCTATGCTATTGGCAAGTATAAAACAATCCGGTAACTAAAAGATAGGGTTGGGGAACAGAGACATGAGAAGAGCTGCAAGCACCAATAGACTGCATCACAAATACTTGGTAATATGGTCAGCCAGACATGAATTGAGAAGTACAAGTGTTGAGGATGAAGGTTTATGAAATGTTGAGTAGTGTACGTATTATAACTAGGAATGCTAATCATTGGAGGCATTGCACCATTGTTGCTATTTTGCTACCTGGCAGTCCAGAAGATGAACCTGGGTTTGGTGGTTGCCCAGATGACCAGAATGCTTAGTGGTTTTAGTAAGATGTGGTGGAGAAAGGATATTGGCATGGGACTGATTTATAAGATGTGGCCCATTGTTTCCCCTAAAGGGTAAGGTTTGTTCTGCAATACTCAACAAACATTAAAACTTTTGTTGGTTGCAACTGGTGCTAAGTTTGGGTTTCTTGTTCTAGTGTGACAACACCCTTGTGCACAAGACAGATCCTCAAAGACATGGGGTGATGAGTCTGATGTGAAGGAACTTGAATGGCTGCACTGAACCCGTGCATCAACCTCGTCCAATACCTTTGGGGTGAACTGTAATACTCATTGTGAGCTAGACCTTATCCAAAATCAGAGCATGACCAAATGCTTGTTTAGATGAATGGGTACAGGTGCCCAATGACACTTCAAAAACATGTTGAAAGCCTTCCCAGATGACGAGAGCCTGTTGCTTCTACACAATGGGTCCAGCTTCCTACCAAGTTCAATGATTTTGGAATTTCATATCCAACGATCAATCTAAAATTTTGTGGAAAACCTTGCCAGGCAACAGGAGGTTGTTAAAGCTACACAATGGATCCAGCTTCATACCAACCTCAATGATTTTGGAATGGCATATCCAACAATCACCCTAAAATCTTGTTGAAAGCCTTGCCAGGCGACAGGAGGCAGTTGAAGCTACACAATGGGTCCAGCTTCATAGTAACCCCAATGATTTTGGAATGGGATGTCCAACGAGCATGAAGATATTCCAGTCATAAGGGTGGTGTGGTTGCAGCTACCAAGGCTAATTGGCCAGAACCCAACTGCCATGTTCCTTGTGTTTCATACATATTGGAGTTCATGGAGTGATAAGTCTGATGTGAAGGAACTTGAATGGCTGCACTGAACCTCGACATCAACCCCATACATTCAGGGTGAACTGTAACACTGATTGTGAGCTAGACCTTACCCAACATCAGAGCATGACCAAATGTTCTTTTAGCTGAATGGGTACAGGTGACAAGAGGCTGTTGCTTCTACACAATGGGTCCAGCTTCATAACAACTTCAATGATTTTGGAATTTCATATCCAACAATCAACCTAAATTTTTTTGGAAAACCTTGCCAGGCAACAGGAGGTTGTTAAAGCTACACAATGGATCCAGATTCATACCAACCTCAATGATTTTGTAATTGGATGTCCAACAAGGAAAAATATATTCCAGTTATAAGGGTGGTGTGGTTGCAGTTACCAAGGATAATTGGACAGAACCCAACCACCATGTTCCTTGTGTTTCATACATATTGGAGTGCATGGGGTGATGTCTGATGTGAAGGAACTTGAATGGCTGCACTGAACCCGTGCATCAACCTCATCCAATACCTTCGGAGTGAACTGTAATACTCATTGTGAGCTATACCTTATCCAACATCAGAGCATGACCAAATGTTCTTTTGGCTGAACGGGTACAGGTGTCCAAAGACACTCCAAAAATATGTTGAAAGCCTTCCCAGATGACAAGAGGCTGTTGCTTCTACACAATGGTTCCAGCTTCATAACAACCTCAATGATTTTGGAATGACATATCCAACAATCACTCTAAAATCTTGTTGAAAGCCTTGCCAGGCGACAGGAGGCAGTTAACGCTGCACAATGGGTGCAGCTTCATAGTAACCCCAATGATTTTAGAATGGGATGTCCAACGAGCATGAAGATATTCCAGTCATAGCGGTGGTGTGGTTGCAGCTACCAAGGCTAATTGGACAGAACCCAACCACCATGTTCCTTGTGTTTCATACATATTGGAGTACATGGAGTGATGAGTCTGATGTGAAGGAACTTGAATGGCTGCACTGAACCTGGACATCAACCCCATACATTCAGGGTGAACTGTAACACTGATTGTGAGCTAGACCTTACTCAACATCAGAGCATGACCAAATGTTTTTTTAGCTGAATGGGTACAAGTGCCCAAAGACATGTTGAACGTCTTCCCAGATGACAAGAGGCTGTTGCTTCTACACAATGGGTCCAGCTTCCTACCAATTTCAATGACTTTGGAATTTCATATCCAACAATTAACCTAAAATTTTGTTGAAAGCCTTGCAAGGCAACAGGAGGCTGTTGCTTCTGCACAATGGGTACAACTTCATACCATCGAATAATTGCAAACAATGCCGTATATTAGCAGTGCACACGTTATAGTCCCAGCCATCAGAAGTACCGTGCTTAGACTCCCCTATATCAATCAAAAACGTACACATAGGCTGTATGGACAAAACATTGAACTTTACTTCATTTTTATAAATTGGTGCATAAAAGACATAGTTCTATGACGAACACCTTAGGCAATGAAAAACATATGAAAACGTGGCAGTACTTAGCTGTATAGCTTCTCCTGTTTAGGAGGTGAGTGATAGTCCCATAGTAGATTAGTAGGAGCCGACGCATGGCGGCACTGGGCTGCAACTCAGCATGATCGGCTCCTACTAGTCTACTATGGGACTATCACTCACCACCTAAACAGGAGAAGCTATACAGCTAAGTACTGCCACGTTTTCATATGTTTTTCATTGCCTAAGGTGTTCGTCATAGAACTATGTCTTTTATGCACCAATTTATAAAAATGAAGTAAAGTTCAATGTTTTGTCCATACAGCCTATGTGTACCTTTTTGACAACTTCATACCAGCCTCAATGATTTTGGAATGGGATGTCCAAAAAGCAAAAAATATATTTCAGTCATAAGGGTGGTGTGGTTGCAGTTACCAAGAATTATTGGACAGAACCCAACCACCATGTTTCTTGTGTTTCATACATATTGAGTGCACTTAAGAAAATGGTTGCATAAAAACTCCTTTGTGAAATTCTCCAACTATTTATAAACGAAAGATTAATGGTTCATGTAAAAATGAGATATAGTGTAATCCCAATGGTGCGCTTGGTGCCATGGCCTGATGGTTGCACCTGGAGCTCCTTGTGTATAGAGAATAAAGAAGATTAATAGATTTATTGAAGTCACAAAGTTACCAGTGAATGTTGTGCCTTGTAAATGTATGAAAGGACAAAAGAATGGGTTAAGCACGGATTCCTTATCAGGTCACCATGGGGCACGGTAAACCAAAGTCTCTGGATCATGAGACTTAACAAGCCCTATGGGACTTGGTGACAAATTGCGGGAAACTTCGGCCATTACAGTGATACATAGCCTAGAAGTGACCCAATGATTTGGAAACTTTGTCATGAATCTCATAATTTTGCATGCAGGAGTATTTTATCCAACAACTTTGAAAATGAAATACATTATAGCATGTCCAGGGAGATTGTGCTAGAAGGTTTGTGAGCTACAAGGAGACATGGAGGACCACAAGTCTCCTGGTGACCTACATAAAATGCATTGAAGGCAAGGATTAGGGCTTGAAGCCATCTGGACTGAAGAAGAGGCAAATATTTGATGTCATTTGACATATGGAGCATGTTTTATACATAATATGCCCTATATTTTTTCCATCGGTCTCCCTCTCTGCAAACTCTCCCCTCTCCAATCTGTCCTGAATGCAGCAGCCAGGCTCATCTTTCTTTCCAGCTGCTATACTGATGCCTCTACCCTGTGTCAGTCACTGCACTGGTTGCCCATTCAGTACAGGATACAACAGAAGCTCATCACTCTCACCCATAAAGCTCCACATAGTGCTACACCCCCCGATATCTCCTCCCTCATCTCTAACTAACACCCTACCCGGTCTCTCCACAGTGCTGCACACCCTCCAACATCTCCTCCCTCATCTCTGTCTACCACCCTACCCGCTCTCTACACAGTGCTGCACCCCCTACATCTCCTCCCTCATCTCTGTCTACCACCCTACCTAGTCTCCACAGCGCTGCACCCCTTACATCTCCTCCCTCATCTCTGTCTACCACCCTACCCGGTCTCTCCACAGTGCTGCACTCCCCTACATCTCCTCCCTCATCTCTGTCTACCACCCTTCCCACTCTCTATACAGTGAAGCACCCCCTACATCTCCTCCCTCATCTCTGTCTACCACCCTACCCAGTCTCTCCACAGCGCTGCACCCCCTACATCTCCTCCCTCATTTCTGTCTACCACCTTACCCAGTCTCTACACAGTGCTGCACCCTCTACATCTCCTCCCTCATCTCTGTCTACCACCCTACCCGGTCTCTTCACAGTGCTGCACCCCCTACATCTCCTCCCTCATCCCCGTCTACCACCCTACCCGCTCTCTACACAGCGCTGCACCCCCCTCTATCTCTTCCCTCATCTCTGTCTACCACTCTACCCGGTCTCTACACAGCGCTGCACCCCCTACATCTCCTCCCTCATCTGTCTCTACCACCCTATCCAGTCTCTACACATAGTGCTACAACCCCCTATATCTCCTCCCTCATCTCTGTCTAACACCCTACCCGGTCTCTCCACAGCGCTGCACCCCCTACATCTCCTCCCTCATCTCTGTCTACCACCCTACCCGGTCTCTCCACAGTGCTGCACCCCCCTACATCTCCTCCCTCATCTCTGTCTACCACCCTACCCGCTCTGTCCATAGTGCTGCACCCCCTACATCTCCTCCCTCATCTCTGTCTACCACCCTACCCAGTCTCTCCACAGCGCTGCACCCCCTACATCTCCTCCCTCATGTCTGTCTACCACCGTACCCAGGCTCTACACAGGGCTGCACCCACTACATCTCCTCCCTCATCTCGCTCACCCTACCCGTCTATATCACAGTGCTCACCCTACATCTCCTCCCCACCCTCTCTACCACCTACCGTCTTAACAGCGCTGCACCCCCCTACATCTCCTCCCTCATCTCTGTCTACCACCCTACCCTGTCTCTACACAGTGCTGCACCCCCTACATCTCCTCCCTCATCTCTCTCTACCACCCTATCCAGTCTCTCCACATAGTGCTACAACCCCCTATATCTCCTCCCTCATCTCTATCTAACACCCTACCCGGTCTCTCCACAGCGCTGCACCCCCTACATCTCCTTCCTCATCTCTGTCTACCACCCTATCCGGCCTCTCCACAGCGCAGCACCCCCTACATCTCCTCCCTCATCTTTCTCTACCACCCTACCCGGTCTCTCCACAGAACTGCACCCTCTACATCTCCTCCCTCATCTCTCTCTACCACCCTACCCGCTCTTTACACAGCGCTGCACCATCTACATCACCTTCCTCGTCTCTGTCTACCCCCCTATCCGGTCTCTCCACAGTGCAGCACCCCCTATTCCTCCTATCCTGTCTACCACCCTACCCGCTCTGTCATAGTGCTGCACCCCCCTACATCTCCTCCCTCATCTGTCTACACCCTACCAACTCTCTCCCAGTGCTGCACCCCTCATTCTCCCTACTGTCTACCACTTACTGCTTCCCGCTTGTTGATGATCTTAGACTACATGCCTCCCTCATCTGAACCTCCCATGCCTGTCTCAAAAATTTTTCACGTGAGGCACCACTTCTCTGGAGCAAGCTACCCCAAACGATGAGGCAAACTTACAATCCCCAAAGCTTTAATAGTGCCCTGAGAACATATCTTCTTAGGCCGGTCTATCAAGATCCCTAATTGCAAACCCCCACCTTCTGTCTCACACACTTCAGTCCCTCCCTGCACTTGGGCACTCACAGGCACTTATCTGTAGATAGATGTACAGTCTGGTTCGCAGGTTTATCCACCTTTTATGTAAATCACCCCATATTTATGTCACATGGCTGGACCATTGTATATCTAGCACTTCTTACCTTTCGTCTCCCCCATTCCCCCCCAAAAAAATTGTAAGCTTTTTTGCACGGGGGCCCTCAAACCTTGGGGGTCTATCTGTAACCCTTTTTTTTCTTTTTTAAAGTTTGTTTTTTTTTGGGGCTTTTTCCCCTTCTAAATTGAAAAAGTGTTTCCCAAATTTATGGGGGTTTTGCTATAAAAAAAAAGTTTTATTATTTTTTAAATTTTTATTTTTTATTTTTAATTATTTTTGTGGGTTTTTAACTGTCATTTAAAGGCATGTATTTAGGTTTTAGCTTTCCATACCACCCAAAAAAACAAAAAAAAACAAAAAAAAACAGTCCCCTTTGGGGGTTTTGAGAGGGACCTAGAAATAAAATTTTAAAACATGCTTGAAACTTGGGGGAGCCAAAAATTGGGGAAAAGGGAAAGGGGGGCCACTTGGGAAACTCTAACCCAGGACCCCAAAAATTACCCCCTGGAGCCACCCTTGCATGTCCCCCAATCAGGGCCTGAAATGTGGGGGTTTTCAGCAAAAAATCACGGGTTTTCTTTTCCCATTTAAAACCCAAAGCAAAAATTTTTGGGGAAAAGCAGAAGGGGCTGTATGAATACTGAAAGTGCGGGGGGGGGCCGGCCCTCCCCAGAAGCTCGTGATATACAGAAAGTTCAAGGGGAATTTACTTCCCTGTTAAAATTTTGGAAAAAACGAAACTGGTTTTTTTCCAAAAAAAAAATTTTTCTTTTTTGGCCCCTCATTGCAAAAACAATAAAAAACAAAAACCTTCCTAACTTGCCCCAAAAAACCCACCTTTCCGGCCCCAACTGGGCAAAAGTAGAGAAAAAACACAAATTTTTAACTAGCCCCCAAGACTATAAACAACTAAAATATGTTTTCCATTTTAAAAGGGAATAAAAACTTAAAAAAAAATTTTTCCCCCCTTTTCCCCGGGAAAAAACTAAAATGGGTTACTCCCCCCTATTTTCAAAGAATATAACTACTTTTAAATTACCCCCTTTAAAAATTTACCAAAAAATAAAAAAAACTACTAAAAATACTCCCCCCTTTATGTACAAGAATATAACAACTAATAATACGCTCCTTATGTACAAGAATAAAACCTATTGCCTCCTATGTACAAAAAATATAACTACTATAATACTGCCTCTATGTACAAGAATATAACAACTATAATACTGCTCTTATGTACAAGAATATACCTACTATAATTCGCCCCCTATGTACAAGAATAAAAATACTATAATACTCCCCCTCTATGTACAAGAATAAAAACTACTATAATACTGCCCCTATATACAAAGAATTAACTACTATAATACTGCTCCTATGTACAAGAATATAACTACTATAATTCTGCCCCCTATGTACAAGAATAAAAACTACATAATACTGCTCCTATGTACAAGAATATAACTACTATAATACTGCCTCTATGTACAAGAATATAACTACTATAATACTGTCCTCTATGTACAAGAATATAACTACTATAATACTGTCCCTCTATATACAAGAATCTAACTACTTTAATACTGCTCCTATGTTCAAGAATATAACTACTATAATACTGTCCTCTATGTACAAGAATATAACTACTATAATACTGTCCCCTTATATACAAGAATATAACTACTAAAAATACTGCCCCATATGTACAAGAATATAACTACTATAATACTGCCCCCTATGTACAAGAATATAACTACTATAATACTGCCTCCTATGTACAGGAATATAACTACTATAATACTGCCCCCTATGTACAAGAATATAACTACTATAATACTGTTCCTATGTACAAGAATATAACTAATATAATACTGCTCCTATATAAAAAGAATAAAAACTATTTATAATACTGCCCCCTATGTACAAGAATAAAAACTACTATAATACTGCCCGCTATGTACAAGAATATAACTACTATATTACTTCCTCTATGTACAAAATATAACTACTATAATACTGCTCCCTGTGTACAAAAATAATAACTACTATAATACGGGCTCCCTATGTACAAGAATATAATACTATAATACTACCCCCTATGTAAAAAGATATAACAACTATAATACTGCCCTATGTACAAGAACTTTAACTACAATAATACTGCTCCCTATGTACAAGAATATAACTACTATAATACTGCTACTATGTACAAGAATATAACTACTATAATACTGCCCCTATGTACAAGAATATAACTACTATAATACTGCCCCTATGTACAAGAATATAACTACTATAATACTGCTCCCTATGTACAAGAATATAACTACTTTAATACTGCTAGATGCTTCTGCTCCTCGACACTCATGGCGCCAGCAGTCGTTCAGCGAGGCGATTGCAAAGAGACAACAGTATGCGTCCAACCATCCTAAGGTGCAGCAGCTGACCTTTGCTCCTGTCCAAGTTTTTTGGTACTGCAGTCCCTCCCTTTTAAAGTGTTGGACTCTGCACCGTTCAGAGAACAAATGGCTTGTGCCGAGCCGAGGTGGAGAGTCCCAAGCCGTCGTTTCTTATTGAAAAAGGCTGTACCAGCCCTTAACAAATTTGTAGAACAGAAGGTGGATCAGCCCTTTGGGACTTATCGGTTTGTTCCAAAGGGTTTGCACGCAGCGTGGAGGGTATGGAGCTGAAACTACGGTCAGGGCCAGACATGTTCCTTTACGGGCCACTGGGTGAATGTGCTTCCTGCCCAGTCACACCAGCAACTTGGACCGGAGACACTGCTTTCTCCTCCACGTTGTCATTCTGCTGATCTGTCGCCAATGTCCACCTCCTCCTCCACCACCACCTCTGCCTCCACAAGTTTAAGTGCTGCTCCTTCATACCACATGTGCAGGGCATGGCTGGGTTGCCTGGGCAAACGAAGTCACACAGGGGAAGAACTGCTCCGCGTCATGAAAGACAAAATCGATTCCTGGCTTTCTCCGCAACAACTGAAAATCATAACCATGGTGACAAACAATGGAAAGAATATAGTGTCCGCACTGTGCCGAGGAGGGCTGAGTCATGTGCCCTGCATGGCGCACGTGTTTAAACTGGTTCTCAAACGGTTCCTCAAGTCTGCCATCCATCTTCAAGACATTCTAAAAATGGCCAGGAAACTTTGCATGCATTTCAGCCATTCCTACACCACCAAGCATACCCTCCTTGAGCTTCAGCGCCAGAACAGCTTCCCCCTACATAGGCTGATATGCGATGTTTTCACCCGTTGGAATTCCAGCCTTCATATGTTGGACCGAATCTATGAACAGAGAAAGGCCATTAATGATTTCTTGATGACCCAAGCGGACAGGAGTACTCCCCTGTGTAATTTTGATGTCAGCCAGTGGCAGCTCATGCGTGACATCTGCCGTTTGCTCAGGCCCTTTGAGGAGGCCACATTTTTTGTTAGTCGCCAGGACTACGGGATGAACGTGATGAACAACGTCATTCCACTGCTTCATGTACTGCAAAAGATGCTGCAAAATCTGTTTGGTCAGGGGACTGGAGACATGGCGACTATATCTCACGGCCACATGAGTCCGGTGGGGACTGAACTGGAGGAGGAGGAGGAAGAGGAGGAGGACATTGGAGCACAAGCAATGTCTGACGAAATTAGTGTTTTTTCTACCCAGTTGACAGGAGAGGCCGAGCAGGAGCAGCCGGAGGAAGTAGAGGGAGATGATGAAGACGAGATAGATGACTCAGACACACCGTGGCAGTATACAGTGGAGATGGGGTCCCGCAGAGTCACTTGCACAGATAGCCCGCTGCATGCTGATTTGCCTTGGTAGTGACAGCTGAATAGTCACTATCCGGCAGAGGAATAGCTTCTGGCTCTCCAACCTCTTGGACCTTTGCCCCAATGGGGGCCCTTTTTTCACCTGCTGAGAGGGAGGACAAAATCAAGTACTATAGAGACATCCTATGTAGTCAGTTGGCTGCTGCTTATCTGCGCCATCGTCCATCCTCTAGCAGGTCTGACAGGGGGATCCTCAGCGCTCACGAACCACTGCCACAGCTGCTGTTGGAGGAATGGGGGGGTAATAGCTGTACCAGCTCCATCAGCAGCAACCTGAGTCTGGAGTCACTGATGAGCAGCTTTCTTCAGCCGCCTAGTGAGGAAGGTACTCACCAGCAACAGGACCTGGAGCAGACACTGAACCAGCAGGTGGTGGCCTACTTAGACAGCACCCTTCCACCCCACATTGAAGATCTGCTTGACTACTTGGCAGCCAAACTGGATTTGTGGCCACAACTTGCCAAGTTTGCGATGGAGAAGTTGTCCTGCCTGGCCAGTAGTGTGACATCAGAGCGGGTGTTCAGTTCGGCGGGGGCCATAGTTACCCCAAAGAGAACTCGCTTGTCCACCCGAAATGTGGAGAGACTCACCTTTGTCAAGATGAATCAGGCGTGGATCACCCAGGATTTCCACACCCCAATGCCTGATGCATCAGATTAGATCAGCCAGGCCAATTCACCGAAACTTTGAGAAATGAGTGTGGATTCTTCTAGCAACCTGCCTTAGCTACTATTCTGATGCTGCCACCCGCCTGATGCAACACATCAGGCCATTCATCCAGTTTGGACATCCAGAAAATTAATAGGTCCAGAGTAAGTCCAAAAGCATTGATGATGAGCTGCAGGTTGTCATGGACCATGGTCTTAAGGCAGTCTATGTGTGTCTGAATGTTGCCCTGCCTTGCAGGCATTGGTGAGGTGGTAATAATCAATTGCCAAATGTCACCCATTAGGGTTCTGCCACACTGCATGCTGCTGCTATGACTATTTGCCATTCTACTGCTGCTTCGTTACTGACGTTGTTCCATCGTGACATTAGAATGTGAAGACACAAAAGATGTCTCGAGTTGGTCAATGAGCACTGTCTCAAAATACTGCATTCTTCTGTTAATTTGTGTAGGTCCGCACCATTGCTCGTCAGGCCATGCGACATTTCATACTGCATAATGGCATTATACTGCTGCCACAATAGATGGAGCATGTAGAGGGTGGAATACCAGCGTGTTGCCACATCACAAATCAGACAGTGGACTTTGATGATGCTGCAACGCTGCCAGTCGTGCTAAAGCAGGGTGCGAACACTGGAAGTGTGAGCTAAGACCTCAAGCCTTCCTCTGCAGACAGTCAATACCCAGGTAGCACTTTAGAAGTTTCTGTACAACCAGGTTCATGACGAGTGCCAGACAAGGGATGTGTGTAAGTCTACCGATCTAAAGGGCAGCAAGGAGATTGCTCCCATTGTCACACACCACCTTGCCTGGCACCAGGTTCTTAGTACTCAGCCACTGGTCGGTCTGAGTGCGCAGAGCCATCCACAGCTCTTTACCTGTGTGTTGACGGTCTTCAAGACAAATTAATTTGAGAACGGCCTGGTTTTTCTTGGCACATGATGCGTCCTGTCAAGTTTGGTGATCTGGACTCTGCACCATCCTAGTAGTGTTGAAGAGTGTTGGCTGAGACCCATAACCAGAGGCACTGTCATCCACCCAACTCACCCAGTGAGCAGTCAGTGAGATGTAATGCCCTTAACCATGCTTACTAGTCCATGTGTCTGTAGTGAGCTGGACTTTGGTGTACACAGATGCAGCCAACGCGCTGGAGATCTTTTATGCAACGTGGCAGACCAGGACAGGGACAGCTTTTCTGGTGAAGAAATGACTGCTTACATCTGGTATTGGGGACATGCCAAGGCCATGACATGGTGGAACCCATTTGTGTCCACCAGGTGGAAAGGCAACATTTCCAAGGCCAACAGCCTAGCAATGCTGACATTCAGGCTTTTTGATGGTTGGGGTGAAAGCGTTTCTTATGCTTCTACACCTGGTACACAGAAGGCTGGCTGCCAGACTGGCTGCTGTATGGCGTGCAGGTCACAGTGGTGGAAGGGGAAGGTGTAAGCTATTTTGCTGGTGTTGTGAATCGGCCGACAGTATCTGGAACTGGGGATGGTGCTTGTTCATGCTGATCCGGCACATCGGCAGCAGAGGACCGCTTGGGCTTGGAAGTGGCGGAGGAGGAGGACGCAGAACATGTCACAGTGGTTGGAAGCCCAGGACCTGTGTGACCTTTTTTCTTCAAGGGACTCTTCCACAGCAATTAATGCTTTCCATGCATTGCCTGTTCATGCTTGTGGTGCTTAAACTCTTTTCATTCTTTCCTCTACTGATGCATTGACGACAAAGCTGGCATATGACGTCAGTCGGCGAATCTGGGCTTGATCATAAAAGGCCCAGGTTTAACAGGTCCTGGACCTCTATAACTGTGAAAATCTAGTACCAGTGTTCCTAATGCAACCACTTATCACGGCTGGCGGAGTAATGTCAGCTGACTTGTGCGACCGCACTCTCCCTTTCTCAGGCCGGATCTGCACTTACACTACCCCATCCTCCTCCTCCTCGTCCACTAATAATGTGCTCGCCAGCTACTGTTCAAAAGACCACATTGGATCCGAAATGTCATCATCACAGGTGACTTCCTCTTCCTCACAGTCTACATCCTCAAGCTGTGGGCTAGAAGCCACAGGCACTGCGAGGCATTGCTGGCCGCTCGATATTTCTGCCGACTGACCAGCTTCCTTCTCCTCCTCTGAAGGCATCAGCGGTTGGGCGTCAGAGCAGACAAAATCATCCTCTTTGGCCTCTTGATCTTTTGCAATGCATTCTGACCCCAACCGCATTTTGTCATCTTCAGAATATGGATTATCTGGCGTGGTCTGTGTATTTGGTTGTGACATTCGGCCCGTGTTTGCTTCAGGTTGGACTGATGATGATGATGATGACATTTGTGGCCGTGACTAAGAGGAAGAGGAGGTAAAGCTGCTGGGATGTAGGGTTTGATAACCACTGAAGAACAGATTGCCAACCCTGTTCAGTAATGAGACTCACAGGGAACCTAACAAGTGATGACAGGTCTGACGGTCCTGCAACTGACGATGTGCTTGCTTGTGTGTTGTCCAGAGCACTGGAAGGAGTGCTTTGTCTCATACTTGTCTCTACTTCCTACACCCCTCCTTGCTCGCTTACGACCTCTAGTTCTCTCCATGTTCAAAAGCTACATATTATAGCTCTGCAAAAAATTAACTTTTCTCCACTCACAATAATTTTCACCAACCAACCACTATTTTAAATATATTTCTTTCTATAGGAGATTTGCAAATGGTGCGTTATACAATTACTCAACCCCCAAAAATGCAAAAACTGAACTTTTGGGCACTGAGTATAATTATATGAATATAATGTATATGAGAGTTAGGCGTTATCTGAGCCTGCAAATGTTGCTAAATAACAGTTTCTGGGTGTGGGAAGGATGCAGCCAGCAATACCAAATTCTATAACTATTGCTGTGAATGGAGAGGAAAATGCTGTCTAACTAAGAGCCGCCTGTACAGTACAGAGAGTGAGCTGAAAATGGTGTTCACAAGGCAACACAGTGAAATATATATAACAGGGTCATGTGATTTTAGCAGCCAATGAGAGCCCTACACCTCAGCGATGATGTTTTGACTTCTCTTCTCTGCATGTTTGGATGAACCAATGTTATAAAGGTGATTGGATGACGAAGTGCACGAAGGTGATTGGATGGCCGCAAGTGCAGAAAGTGTTTGGATGGTGCAAAAGTGCAGAAGTGATTGGATGGCACCGGAAGTGCAGAAGGTGTTTGGAGGTGCCAAAGTCAAAAGGTGATTGGATGGCGCACGTGCAGAAGGTGTTGGTCCAAAAGTGCAGAAAGTGATTGATGGCACGGAATGCGAAGGTGTTGGATGGTGCCAAAAGTGCAGAAAGTGATGGATGGCCGCCAACGTGCAGAAAGGTGTTTGTGGTGCCAAAAGTGCAGAAAGGTGATTGGATGGGGCCAAAAGTGCAGAAAGGTGATTGGATGGCCGCCCCAAAAGTGCAGAAAGAAACTAAAAATGAAACCGAAACTGACCTGTTGAATGCCATGTTGAGCTCGAATTTTACTCGAATAAACAGTAAAATGTTCGGTTCGAGTTCTAAAAAAATCGAGAAGTTCGACTCGAACTTAACTTTTCTCGAACGGTTCGATCAACACTAGTGATTACCTGCTACCCTTTGCCTGTTTTAAAAAATATTTTTGTGTTGAGAATAATTCTTGTCACGTGGTATTCACAAATAACAAGATATCTTAATAGAACAAGTTTTAAAGTATTTTACAGCATGAACTTATTGTAACAATCATTTGTTAGTGACGCTTATATTGTCTCCATGCGCTTGTGAGAATTGCCCATACATTGGAGTTACGCGAGTTTAACCCCCGAAGCCCCCCCAGTAAAAAAATTGCATTAAGGGATAACCATTGTATACTTTTTTTTGTATACACTTGGTAATGCACGCATACTCCAGTATACTCCTGTATGCTAATACATTACACTATGGGGGACATGTATGAAAACTAAGTCCAAGACTTTCTTTGTTGCCCATAGCAACCATTCAGAGCTCCCCTTTTATTTTGTCAGAGCACTAAATGAAATTAAAGGGGAGCGCTGATTGTCTTATACCTAGACAGTTTTCATACATGTGACCCTATGTGTCAGTATGACACAGGCTGCCGTTAGGGTAACACACAGTACACCCTGACAGCAGGCTTACTTTGCAGACAGCTCTAAGGCTTCTCTAGGTCCCCAGAGCTGACTGTATAGATCAATGGTCCTCAAACTGCGGCCCTCCAGCTGTTGGGAAACTACAACTCCCATCATGCATTTATATAATCTATGACAGTGGGCATGATGGGAGTTATACTTTCTCAACAGCTGGAAGGCTGTAGTTTGAGGATCACTGGTATAGATGTTACCCGGGCTCCATTGGGCACTGGAAATCCCGGTGACCTGACGAAGCAGGGCAATCTCCTTTGATCAGGCTGCAGTCAATTAAAGGGTTAAATGGTGAAGATCGGAGTCTTCCTCCGTTCCCTGTCATGCACAAAGACTGCACTAGGAACATAGCTGTCAATTACAGCTGGGACCCGCAAACCCCCTTTGTAGGCAGCGCCATCTTTTGGCGTCGCTGCCAACAGAGAACACGATTCACGATTCACTCAGTGGGTGGTCATTAAGGGGTATTCTAAGTATGTATTTCAGAATTGGCTAATAAGTGATATTAGGGGCACCTATATATTCTACTTTTATGTGTATGTGATTCCGACACCTTATATTAATAGTGAATTAATTAGTAAATGTGAAGTTTCAACCTTATATGTTTATACTCTTGAGACATCTTTATCCCCAACATTTTGGACCGGTTGTAGACCTTTCTTGAGAACTGCCATTGTGACCAGAGGGGTCTGTGAACGGTGCCAAATACTGACAGCATTGGCCACGGCATCTATAAATTCAAAGCACGCACATGCCCGGTAGACCCCTGTACTCATTCTCTGATTCAGTACTATTAAGGAGGTTCTCTGATTCTCCCAAATACATGGTTTATCCTTAGGAAAGGCCATCAACATCATATTTATCAGTCCCTACAGCTCCGACGATCAGTCCCTTGACCGAGGCGTAGTAGTAGTAGTGGCTATACCCAGTGTCACAGCTCAGTCCTATATACTTGAATGGGATCGAACTTGTTTAAACTGGAGAACCACGACCCCTTCCATTAGATGATTGATCAGCTGGGTGCTGAGAGTTGAATCTCTACTGATCTGATGAGGGTGGCCGTGGCTTTACATCTGTGATGGTGGATAACCTCTTATAACATCAGTAATCATGATGCCCTTATTGCGGAGTTAGTGAGGTATTGTCATTATTTGGGCTTCCTAAAAGTTGTGTTTTTAAAATATTGTAAATTCTAGTTGTGTTTGAGCAGTTTAGAAACTTAGGAAATGCACAAGACACCAAAACACTAAGGGTATGTTCACACGGGGTAATTTCAGCGCTCTAATACGGGCGAGATGAGCACCGAAATTAAGGTAACCAATAGCTCTCATAGAGAACTATGGATTACGCCTCCTCTCCCCGCTCGTACAATATGATCGTATTATATGCACGGGGAGATAAGTGAAATGTCAATTAATCGTGGCGAATAAGCGCCGCGAGTAATGCATGTCTATAGTGCCAGCGGGCTGACCCACCCCTGCGCCGCGGGAGTACACGCTGATCAGCGCGAGCTCCTGAAAGACACGATGTACTGCGGCAAGTACTGTACACGCCGCAGTACATCATGTGAACGTAGCCTAAGGGCGACATGTATGAAACTGGCGCAGACTAGACATTCGGACGTCTCATTAGATTAGTGTAGCATTCGTCAGTATCTATGAAAGGGTCTCACAGCACTTTATAAATGTGTCCCAATGCGAGATAAAAACATGCGCCAAAACATGGCTATGACTAGAGGGGCGTTCCTGGACTGATCAATGCTCATTCGTCCATTGGGGTATGAGTAAAAATAGAAGAGAAGACACATACTTACATTCCGGACGCTCACGTTCCCTCGCTGCCGGTCCGTTCAAACCGGAAGTAAACAGTGAATGTCCATCGTTCACCTGACCACTCCAGCCAATCACAGGCTACAACATCACCTGCACATGACCTCTCGGACTGGTAATTGGCTGGAGCTGTCACATGAATGCTGATCTTTACTGCTTCAGCAAGTATGAACGCACCGGCAGCCGGGAGCAAACGGGATTGGTGCCGGAACACCCCTCATACCTCGACAGACCAATGAGCAATAATCAGTCCCAGAACACCCCTTTAAGGACTTATTAGTCTGACATGCCTGAGCTGAGGGAGTGGAGGTGTTGTGTTTCACAGTATGTTGTAACTTTTTATGATATTAAACCAATAGAAAATAAAAATTTGGTATTTTTTACATTACAAGAAGCTGTAGAGATGCTGCCGAATCCTATACTTCATATGAAGTTATATTTTTTCTGCTGTTTTCTTGGGCATGTGAGAGCTCTGTGCATTACGTGCACCCTCAAACAAGGTGACTTTTTACCATGCCCCAAAACTTGTCTCGTCGGTTAAAAATTGGCCTGGATTAGGGGGACATTTGTGTACCACATTGTGTCAAGACACATTCACAAAAGTGTCTAATTTTATGAATGTGGCATGAGACACCACCAAGGAGTTGGAACATACAGAACTGTCCAGGATGTCGGACATGCGGCAGTTTTTGGCAAATGGTGGCAATGACAGTTTTTTTGGTGCAAATCATGCAAGAAAACTGCCACAGCCCTGTTCATACATGTCACCCTACATTCCTTAAGCTCTCCAGGTAAGTAGGGAGACTTTCCGAGTCTTCATGTGATGTCTTCTGTGTGATTTTTCCTTTTCCTGTGCTCTGTTACCTCCCTTCTCTGCAGCTGAGCAGCAGCATTTCTTACTTGAAAGCCATTTGAAATCTTTTTTCATTTGTTCTGTTAAGTTACAAGCCTCATGATCCTTTGCTGTGCTTTGTCTATCTTTGAGAAAGTGTCAGTCAACGCGAACCAGCCATAGACCAGGATCATTGCGTGTTGCTGTTTTACTACCCTGTGTTTGTGCACCAAGAACAAAGACTTCAAATTTGGATGAGGAGTCTTTCTTCTTGGAATATCTGTCTCCTTTTTAGTCCCAGTCTCCTTAAATTGAAAGCCTCAGGAGCAGAGTCATCTTAACAGCATTGTGGGCCCCTGGGCAGAACACTGCAATGGGCCCTTTCCAAATACATGACATCACACTAGGTCATGCCACTAGCCACCACCAAGAACCCCCTTATTATCATGCCACTTATGTCCGGCAGCCTGCATCCTACAAGACTGATTGGCAGGGCAGGAAGCCTTTGGTTCCCTTCTCCACCATGGTTCTTATTTGTTTGCACAAACAGTAAAGTAAGCAAAGCCAACCATGTGATTATGGGTATGTTTCTTGTATTCCTGGGACAAGCATACCCCACCTGGGGCACCTATAATTATGGGGCCCACGGGCAAATGCCTAGTGTGCCCAATGGAAAAGATGGCGCTGCTCAGGAGACTGGAACAAGGGCTTCAAAGACCACCCTGAAAAATCCACACCCATATGGTCACCTGATCTCCTGGGCTGGACACAAAGCTGTTGTCTGTACATTTAAACACAGAACTTCTGAATTTCCTGACATCAAACAGCTGATGTAGAACTGCAGAAAACCATTATTAACTAATATTATTTTCCACTGGACAACCCCTGACTTGAATTGCCTATTTGAATTCCCCTCAGCTCTTTGATGCACCAAACTTGTATTCGATCTTTATACAGATGTGGCAACGATAAGCTTGACAGATAATGCACCATGATATCACAGCACATATTCTTCTCTCATCTTTTTTTCAATGACATTTCTAAAAACAGATAACACAGAAAACTGTAATATCACGTCAAGATAAACTCTGCTACTCCAGTAATTCACAGGACACCCTAATTCTGGATACTGAGGAGTTTGGACATAAAGAACCGTGTCCCTCAGAAACTTTATAGACAGTCAAGGATATGCAGAAACCCTATAGATCAATGGTGCTGTGCTCTTAGCTTTTACTTATGTACAGATGGTTCCTTCCTTACCTTTGGCACAACATATCCCAAGAGTAGTGGCATCATATGACCAGCTGTGAACATTTCACAATACTCTGTTGGGAGTTGTTTATGCTAGATATGTCAATATGTGTCCCCCAGTGGTTGTGATGTGAATTGCCGCCTTCCAAGGGTTTGGATAGCATATAAGGACACTGCATTGGATCTCTATAATGAGAAATAAGTCCTTAAAGGGGTTTTCTCGCTACTACAACGATCATATCTCAGAATACGGGGACAGTAAAAATAAGCATTTTTGTAATTGGGTTGCATTACCTAAGTCACTTAGTATAGCAGATATGAGCTTTTCTGTGCATCTGTTTTCTATTTCTGTTGCTGCTAGTCAGGACACGCCCCCTTTTCTGTGATTAGCTAGTCAGGACACGCCCCCGGGTGGATTCCGCCCAAACCCAATACCCCACCCACCCGGAAAAGCCCCCTGCACTGTGATTGGCTGACTGACATTTTATTCAGCCTGTTGCGATACGCCCCCAGACTGGAAACACCCGGGACACAGCCCCTGCACTATGATTGGCTGCCTGCACACTCTGTGTTTACTTCCCTCTGAGCTGTTAAAACTTAAAGTAAAACTAGCTATGTGAGAAGACTACTGGCTCTATACTCATCTCCCAGCTCCAAGGTGAATGATCTGGGGAATTACTAACTGTTTATCTCATATATCCCCTCATATAACACAGTCTTCTATCCTGTGTTCCCTCCATATAACACAGTCATACAGTCTCCTGCCTGATAACAGAGGGGAGGAGGGTGAGGGCAGTGTGCATTCCTCCATATAACACAGTCTTATGTCCTGTGTTCCCTCCATATTACACACTCATACAGCCTCCTGCCTGATAACAGATGGGGGAGGGGGGTAGTGTGCATTCCTCACAGTTCAGGCTGTGTGTATAACTGGTTAAAGCACAGCAAGGAGCTTGTGGAGCCTGGAGATGAAGGCTCTGCAGACACATGAGAACACTGCAGGAGGCTGCAGATCTGTTCTATCCAGACAACCTTCCCCTTCTACTGCAAATACAGAATGATGATGTCACAGCTCTTCAGTGAGGAGAGACACGCCTCCTTGCATGGGAGACACGCCTACCGAGAGGAGAGATATGCCTGCTGAGAGGAGAGACTCGCCCCTGGTTTTAAAATTTAATCTCATAGAATTGGCTGAAGAGCAGCAACACTTCAAACGATAAAACCCCTTTAAGAGAGTCCTGAACAAAAGGTGTGAAAAGGTAAGTTTTCATGAATTTCTACTTTATTCCTGAATCTCATCTTATAAAACGAGCCATTTTTTTTTTCTAAGTAAAAGAGCTCAGCTGCTCACTCATCTACACGTTTATTTTTCAAAACGGATGTGCTGACCAGATTTAGTTTTTTGACTGTTTGGGGAGGTGGCTAGTCCCCAGCTTGGTTTATGCCCTCCGCTCGCCTAAACAGACTTTTTAATCAGATCAGGTTTGCAGTTGGAGCCTTCTAACCCTGAAGTGTGGAGGTCTGAACAGACACCAAGAGAGGTAGCATGTAGCATTGGTTCCCACCTGAATTTGGGGTCACCTTGCCACAGTAGGTGGGCTTTTACAGTTTTGATCAAAAATTTACACTAAAAACCTCAAATTTTTTCATATACTTCATAGTAGCAGAAATGCTGTTCCAAAAAATTCCCGTGTCCTCTTTGATTGTTTTTAGTGCCTTGGAGTTCTGCTGATTTTGTATTGTTTTTGCATAGCTTTTGACTGCCACACCAGTGTGCACCTATATGTTCATTTTTCAAAACAGATGTGCCAACCAGATTTTGTTTTTTTCATTCATTTATTGTATTCAGACATTTTATTTAATGCTATTTAACATCAATATTTCCAGTAATCTGCAGGTCATTCTCATGTTATAGTCACCGCCTCGATGCTTTCATCTGCAGATAATGAGAACATCATAATTGCTTAGGAGTTAGACAATCAGGAACAATTATATCTGAAAACTGTGTCTTACTCTCAAGATGACTGAATGCCAAGGACCAGCAATGGCCAGGAAGCCTCGTAAAGGTCAGCCCTACTGACCATTCCCTGATGTAGCATAGTCCATGGAGTGCTAATGAGAGTGACCTGAAGGCCACTTTTGCCATTGCCCTCGTGCTCTGCTGTACATCACCTGGAAAATGGGAGCAAAATGGGTAGCTTTAGCACAGGAATGCACAACCTTTTGTAATCTGAGTACTACATTGTTACCTTGACCTATAATAAAGCCTAATGAGTAATGTTGATTGAACTGTTCTAGAAAAGTTAAGTTCTAGTAGAACTTAAATTTTTAGAACTTGAACCGAACATTTTACTGTTCATTCGAGAAAAGTTCTAGTTGGACACGCCATTTTCAGTTTCATTTTCAGCGGCTTTCTGCACTTTTGTTGGACATCCAATCACCTTTCTGCACTTTTGGGGCCATCCAATCACCGTCCTGCACTTTTGGCGCCATCCAATCACCTCTCTGCACTTTTGCCGCCATCCAATCACCTTTCTGCACTTTTGGCACCATCCAATCACCTTTCTGCACTTTTGGCGCCATCCAATCACCTTTCTGCACTTTTGAGGCCATCCAATCACATTTCTGCACTTTTGGCGCCATCGAATCATCTTTCTGCACTTTTGGCGCCATCCAATCACCTTTCTGCACTTTTGAGCCACCCATCAATTTCTGCACTTTTGGCCCCATCCAATCACCTTTCTGTACTTTTGGCGCCATTCAGTCACCTTTCTGCACTTTTGGCGGCCATCCATTCACCTTTATTCACTTCTGGCACCATACAATTAATTTTCTTCACTTTTGGCTCCATCCGATCGCCTTTCTGCACTTTTGGCAGCGATCCAATCACCTTTCTGCCCTTTTGGCGGCATCCAATCACGTTTCTGTCCTTTTGGCGGCATCCAATCACCTTTCTGCACTTTTGGCGCCATCCAATCACCTTTCTGCACTTTTGGCGGCCATCCAATCACCTTTCTGCACTTTTGGCGCCATCCAATCACCTTTCTGCACTTTTGGCGCCATCCAATCACCTTTCTGCACTTTTGGCGCCATCCAATCACCTTTCTGCACTTTTGGGGCCATCCAATCACATTTCTGTATTTCTGGAAGCCATCCAATCATTGCAGACCACAGAGAAGTGTCAAAAACATCATTGCTGAGGAGTAGGGCACTCATTGGCTGCTAAAATCCCATGACCATGTTATATATTTCACTGTATTGCCTTGTGAAATATATAACATCCATTTTCAGCTCACTCTCTGTACCATACAGGCTGCTCTTAGTTAGTTAGCATTTTCCTCTCCATAGACAGCAGTAGTTAGGGAGTTTGGTTGCGTTGTTTGAAAAATATATGCCTTAATTTTATGCTTTTTTGATGCAGTCTAGAACCAGGCTGGGTTCTCAAATTGGATTTCTGCATGCAAGTGGTCTTGTAATGAATTTGGAGCACAGGTAAAATGTGATTTAATAAAAAAAAAAATACTCAATTTTTTTTTAATTGTGTTTTTGATGCAGTTAAAAAAACACAAGTTGCAAAAGACTTTGGATGCTTTCACACAAAGTGTATTTTTGGTGCGTTTTTTGGATGCGTTTGTTGTGCGGAAATGTACAATATTAATTGCTCAGCCTTTCTGCACAAAAAACGCATTAAAAAAAGCACAAAAAATGTACCTGTTCTTGATGCGTTTTTGGATACATTTTTCTTATAATAGGTTTTTTATTGGAACAATTTTATACATAAACATATAAAAAACAGGCACGCAAAAAAATGAACAAAGGCACTACTATATAAGTACGAGAGTCCAGTGAGTAAGTAATCAAAACATCAAATAGGCCTTCAATACTACGTTTGGATACATTTTTGATGCCTTTTCAGATGATTTTTTTGTGCACAAAGGCAGAGCAATTAATATTGTACATTTCCGCACAACAAACGCATTAAAAAACGCATCAAAAAACTTCAGAATCGAAAAAAAACTGGGAACGAGTTGATTTCTTTTTCATTGTTTTTTCATCTTTTTAAATTCTATTTTATTGGATTATAAAAACTAGTAAAAAAATTGCTTCTAAAATTTTTTGTAAAATACTGATGATATTAATATTTTCACATTCCATCCAGTAAATTATTATTATTATTATTATTTTTGTTTCCCAGTGCATTATATTGTGCAGCCAATGGAACCATTAAAAAAGAATTCTTGTCCTACAAAAATTAAGCTCTAATAAGGCTATGTAGATGGAAAACTAAAAAGATATGACCATTGGGAGGCGAGGAGAAAAAAAACGCAACGTAAAAAACAATTGGAGCAAAAGGATATTAAACTGGATTCAAGAAATAAAAGTGATTGTGCCTCTGTCCGTGGCCGGGAATACATATTGTCAAATTCCAATAACTTTTTTTTTTCTTATCTAGAAAAAATAAATAAATTTGTAACCAGTGGAGTAGCTAGACATTTTGTCCCCGAATTTCCCATCCCTTTTAATAGACCATGCCCCACATTTTCAAGCCACACCTATTTTCTTTTACAGGCTCCTCCTCCAACCGTGAAACATAATTGCCACCTGGAATGTTGTGTCAGAGTTTTCAACAGGAGAGGCGCTTGGAATAATGCTTTCAATTACAACGGGATCTGGATAAGTTGGAGGCCTGCGCAGAGAAGTGGCAGATGAGGTTTAACACAGATAAATGCAAGGTTATGCACATGGGGAGGAAAAAAATCCATTACATGATTACAGTTAAATGGAAAAACGCTGGGAAAAAGTGACTGGAGAAAGACTTGGGAATCCTGGTGGACAGTAAACTTAATTGTAGCAGCCAATGTCAGGCAGCAGCTGCCAAGGCAAATAGGATCCTTGAGAACATTTAAAGAGGCATAGAAGCACATGATGAGAACATCTCTCATTATACAAGTCACTGATCAGACCACACATGGAATATTGTGTACAGTTTTGGGCACCAGTGCACAGGAAAGACATTGTAGAGCTTAAAACAGGTACAAAGGCGGGCAAAAAAAATAATAAAAGGCTGGGTGGACTACAGTAGCCAGAAAGATTAGCAAGATTAGGGTATTTAGTTTAGAGAAAGACGGCTTCGGGGACATAATAAATATGTTTAAATACATCAAAGGTCAATATAGAAAATCTCTCCAAGATTTTATTTATACCCGGACCTGTAAACTAGAACAAGGGGGCATCCTCTACGTCTAGCGGAAAGAAGGTTTCTACATAAACATAGAAAGGTATTCTTTACTGTAAGAGCAGTGTGACTGTGGAACTCTCTGCCAGAGGAACTTTTCACGGTGAATTCAATAATAGAGTTCAAAAAGGGTCTGGATACATTTCTAGATGTAATAATATAATAAGTTATAGTTACCGGGATTCTGGAGAAGGATCTGGATACATTTCTAGATGTAATAATATAACAAGTTTATAGTGACCGGGAATTTTGGAGAAGGGTCTGGATACATTTCTAGAATTTTAATAATATAACAAGTTACAGTGAAACCCGGGGTTTTTGGAGAAGGGGCTGGATACATTTCTAGATGTAATAAAAAATAAGTCATAGTGACCGGGATTCTGGAGAAGGATCTGGATACATTTCTAGATGTAATAAAATAACAAGTTTAGTGAAACCCCCGGGATCTGGAGAAGGGTCTGGATGCAATTTCTAATGTATAATATAACAAGTTATTAGTGACCAGGATTCTGGAGAAGGGTCTGGATGCATTTCTAGATGTAATAAAAAGAATAAGTTACAGTGACGGAATTCTGGAGAAGGGTCTGGATAAAATTTCTAGATGTAATAATATAACAAGTTATAGTGACCAGGATTGTGAAGGGTCCGGATACATTTCTAGATGTAAAAAATATAACAAGTTATAGTGACCGGGATTCTGGAGAAGGGTCTGGATACATTTCTAGATGTAATAATATAACAAGTTATAGTGACCGGGATTCTGGAGAAGGGTCTGGATTCATTTCTAGATGTAGTAATATAACAAGTTATAGTGACCAGGATTCTGGATAAGGGTCTGGATGCATTTCTAGATGTAATAATATAGCAAATTATAGTGACCGGGATTCTGGGGGAAGGGGCCCGGAGACATTTTTTAGATGTAATAAATATAACAATTTTTAGGACCAGGGTTCTGGGGAAGATCTGGATACATTTCTATATGTTAATAATATAAACAAGTTTTTAGTGACCAGGATTCTGGAGAAGTTTCTGGATACATTTCTAGATGTAATAATAAACAAGTTATAGTGACCGGGATTCGGAGAAGGGTCTGGATACATTTCTAGATGTAATAATATAACAATTATAGTGACCGGGATTCTGGAGAAGGGTCTGGAGACATTTCTAGATGTAATAATAGAACAAGTTATAGTGACCGGATTCTGGAGAAGGGTCTGGATACATTTCTAGATGTTAATAATATAACAAGTTATAGTGACCAGGATTCTGGAGAAGGGTCGGATACATTTCTAGATGTAATAATATAACAAGTTATAGTGACCAGGATTTTGGAGAAGGGTCTGGATACATTTCTAGATGAATAAAAAAACAAGTTATAGTGACCAGGATTCTGGAGAAGGGTCCGATACATTTCTAAAATGTAATAATATAACAAGTTTTAGTGACCAGGATTCTGGAGAAGGATCTGCATACATTTCAGATGTAAAAATAACAAGTTATTGTGACCAGGGTTCTGGGAAGGGTCTGGATACATTTTCTAGATGTAATAATATAACAAGTTTTAGTGACCGGGATTCTGGAGAAGGGTCCGGATACATTTCTAGATGTAATAATTAGTTTTGAGCGATTATAATCGACAAAGTTAAAATCGGCACGGGTTTTACGTTGATCGGAATTTTCCAATCACGTGATAATTTAGGTAGAAATTTTGCCATAATCAATTAATATCGGCCATTTTCGGCGTTTTCCTGTCATTTTGGCGGCCAGCAAATCATTTTACAGAATAAGCAGGCGGGAGCTGGGTTTTGCGACGTCTTTATGGGATGGTGTTTTGGTTTGATTGGGCAAAAAATAAACAGGGACCTTTTTTTAACTTTGAACACCCCTTTATCCGTTCAAAACATGTGTTTCTTTGTCCCCCTTTAAGAGCGGGACGGGGTGCTCGGGTCCCCTCTCAAAACAGCTCACGACCCAGTTCTCTTCTTTCCACAAGACAACGAGCTTTTATTTGGGGAACTTTAAAAAACATAGGTAGATTAGGAATTTCCTTTTTTTAGTTACTTAGGCTGAAAATTTTTGAAAAAAGGGCATCAGCGCATTTACAGCCGCGGGGGGAGGCAGGGGGGGGTTAGGGGCTGCGGGCGAAAAACCGACGGGCGGGGCAGGCAGGCAGGCTTTTGAAAGGAGAGGGGTAAAATTGTGCGCCCAGACTCTGCTTTAAACCCTAAATTGAAAGGGTTTTTTAAAACATTTTTTTGGCCCTTTTTTTGGTGAAATTTTAATTTGGGTTTTTTGGGGTGCACCCTGTTTTTTATTTAGGTTTCAGATTTTTTCCAGGAACTGCGGTGAAATTAATTTTAGGGCAAAACCCAAAACTTTTTTTATCTGTACCGTTTTAAAAATTAGGTTTTTTTTCACTTTGGGCAGCTCATTTTTTTGTTCAAAGACCCACTTTGTCTTACAATAGGATACAGAATTTTTTCAAGTCACCACAGGTATTTATAGGGGGCAAAAACCATTTTTTTAATTATCCGAAACAAAATTTTTAATTAAAGGTTTTATTCACTTTGGGCTGGGAAATTTTTTGTTAAAAAGCCCCATTTTGTACAAAAATTTTACCAAAAACAAAAAATTTGCAAAGAAAATTTTAAATGTTGAATTTAAATAGGGGGCAAAAACCCCCTATTATTAAAAAATTCACAATTTTTTTTACGTTTTTTTTCTTTTTGGCCACCCTTTTTTGGTTCAAAGACCCATTTTGTACTTACAATAGGATACAAAACTTTTTCCAACACCGAAGGTTTGAAATTTTAAAAAAAAAAAAAAAAAAACCCCCTTTTTTATTATCTGTATACTTTTTTAAAATGGGTGTTTTTTTTTTACTTTTGGGGCGTCCCAGTTTTTTAAAAGGGGCCCACCTGTACATAATTTGAATACAGAAAGTTTTAGTTACTTTTGGGTATTTCCCAATTGGTGCAAAAACCCCCTTTCCTTACCGTATAATTTTTAAAATTTAACCCTGTTTTTGCACGGGGTCGGCCCAATTTTTTTCAAACAACAATTCTGATAAAAAAATTTTTCTAGCAACTGTTTTTTTGTTTTAAAGGGCCGAAAAAAACGAAATTTGCCCCTCATCCATGTAACTTCTAAAATATTTTTAAAAATTGCGCTGGGTAAATCCCCAGGGGGGGCGCAGATAGCGAAATTTGGGAATGATATTTTGGGGTTGAAAACTATAAAATTCCTATCCAACGGGCAGTTGAAAATTCCCTTTGGACTGAAGGAAGAACACTTTTTAATTTTGCCCTTAGGTTCTTCCACCAACCGCATTTAAAGGGTTTATTCGCAAAGAAACATTTCAGTTTCTAATCCTAGTTGGCTTTTGGAAATTAAAAGGGATTTAAGAGATAGCTGTGTTTTGCCGTCTTTTAATAAGAGACTGTCAAAACTTTTCCATATTTTCCTTTTTAAAAAAATTTTTATTTTTTCTGAACATGGAGCAAAATGCAGGTGGTAACGAGCAAAGAGGGAAAATAGGACTTTGGGGGGAAAGGGGGAACGAGAAAAGGGGGCCCTTCCATGCTGGGACAACACGCAGCCAGCGGATGTCGGTTGCAGGACCGTCAGGCCGTCATCGCTGGTCGGGGCCCCCTGTGAATCTCAGTAACGAACAGCGTGGGCCAATCTGTTCTTCAGGGGTTTTAATTTGCAACCTCACCCAGCAGTCTTACCTCCTCGTCCCCCCCAGCCCGGGGTCACAAATTTCATCACAGCTCATCAGCATCTGTCCAACAGAAGCGAAGGCACCCCAAAAATGTCAACTCGTTTTACCCCCCAAATTTGGAAAAACCATTTTCCCTAAAGCCCCTTCTTTGATGACAAAATGGGGGTTTGGGGAAACCGTAAATGGGCAAAAACCCCGGGGGGTTTCGGAAAGGGCCTTGCAGTGCCCCCTTTGGCTTTACCCCCAAAGCCCCGGGGGAAAGCAGAATTTCAGGACGCCCAAAAGTCACTGTTTTTTGATGTTGTGATGACAAACATTGCGGACCCCAAACGTGGTCTTTTAAAGCGAATTTGCTTGCGAGCATTTCATCACGGGAAAACGAGGGGGGAAAGTTGTTGGGGTTTGTGTCCTTTGGGGTTTCCCGCCTAAAAAGGGGAGAGGGAGGGCGGTGCACAAGTCCGCTGAGAGGGTTTTTCCCCCCCACCCAAACGTTTCAGGGGAAAAAACCGCCCCCTTGCATATCCCCTTTTTAAAAAGGGTTAGTACATGAAAAGCAAAATGCAGGGAGTTGAAATGGGGGGAAACCTTGGGCCCCAAAAAGGAAAACCCCGATAGGGGCTTCCCAACCCACTGTCCACCCTCTGTCCCGGGGGGGGGCTCCTCCTCCCCCGCAAACCACCAAGCTTTTCCTAAAGTGCCCCATGTCTCTAAAAGATCATGATCAGGGAAGCCTCTGTTTTCAGCCCCCAAAATTTCCCCAAGAAACCCCCAAGCCCCCCCAGGACCTTGCTCCCAAATTCTCCTTCCCCCAATTTTGACAACCTCCCACGCCGTACAGGGGCCCCTTTTAGCAGCCACCCTTTTCTGTTTTCCGGGTTTTGGGAAAAAAGAAAAACATTTAAAACCCAAAAAACCCATCCCAAACCCAAAAAGCCTAAAAGGGTGGGAAAGGGCCCAGGTTTTGGCCTTGGAAATGTTGCCTTTCCGTCTGGTGTACCCCAAAAGGGGGTTCCACCCGTCAGGGCCCCTTGGGCCTGCCCCCAAATTCCCCGGATTCGAGCAGGCATTTCTTTGCCTGGAAAACCCTTTTCCTTTCCCCGGGCCCAGCCAGGGGTCATCAAAATTTTTTCAAGGCAAATGCCCTCCCATTTGTGCCCGGGAAAAGCCCCATCTAAACCACCCAAAGGGCTAGTAAGCACGGCCAAAGGCGGGGGGGGGGGGTTATATCTCGGGAGACAGTAAACTGGGTGAAAGGGGTGGATGCTCGGGTTTTGCTGCGGGTGGCCTTAAGTCTTTTTTTTGCGGGTTTCCAGGGGGGCCCCCTTCCGTAAAAAAATTCATTTTTTGGGGGGGAAAAACACCCCGGGGTTTTTCCCACCTCCACATGCTCCGCGATTGTGGCAGCAGCGAAAAGTATTACCCCTTCGAAGTCCCCAATGCCCTTTTGAAAAGGGAAAGCGGTGCGGACCTCGGGGTTTTAAAGCCACCGAGGTGGAGGCAGGTGAAAAGGCTCTGCAAAATCCTTGCAGTTTTGAAAAAGCCCCCAAAAATTGGCCCAGTGGGGACAATGCCCTTGTCACCCATGAGATTGTGGTGTTTCTTTGTTCGGAAACGATCTTTGGGACACCTAAAAAATGGGTTTTCCCCCAAAGTGACGAGGGGAGGGGGGGGAAAAAAAAGGGGACACTCGGGGGCCTTTTTCTTCGTAAATCCAAAAGGGCCCCCAACATTTTCCCACAATTTTATCGGTTTTTCTTTGGGCAGTGGTTGGGGGGGTCCGGGGCTAGTGCAATGCGGCACCTAGCTTTTCAGGGGCTTTCTTGGGGGCAAGTAGGGCTGTGTTGAAGCTGTTTCCCGGGGGAAGCGGAGGAGGAGAAAGGGGAGGAAAGGGATTCCCGGACACCGCGTTACCAAGTCCCTGCCTTTGAAAGGGGTTGGCGGGAAATTTTAGGAGGAGGAGGAAGATGAGGAAGATCAGTTTGCTAAATGCCCCCTCCCAAACCCGAAATTTGGGAAATCAAAGGGTCATCTCTCACATGAGTGTTTGGATGTCCATTTCCTCCAAAAATGATCCCCGCATTAAAGGGCCCTTTAAATGAAAACAGTTTTGGGGGGGCCCCCCTCCCGGTCCCCGGGACAAAAACAAAAGTCCCGCACTTTCCCTTCCCCCCCACCCCAAAAAAGAGAGTAAAAATGCAGGAATTGGGACCTTGGGTGATTGATCAAATGGGACCCTCTGTTGCGTCTGCTTACCTTTTCAAATGTTTACGGTGGAACAATGTCAGCTACGTTGAAGCCAAATAGAGTGCCAAGTGCCCCTGGGGGCGCAGCAAACAGCAGGCCCAAGGGGGGCAGAAGCCTAATGGGTGCCCCTTTGGGAACTTTATTTACCAACCCCCACAACGATTTCAATGGGAGGGCACAAAATCCAACCACAAAAGTTTAGCTTAAGATCCCGGTTTAAGACTAAACTGCGTTTTCAACAAAAACCGGGTGTTTTTGGTATGTTTGGAAAAATTTGGGTAAACCAAAAAAAGGGAAAGAAAGGCCCCAGCTCGTCTTTACGCCATGAGGTGTTGTCCCCGCCCCGCCGGGCCCGCGGTTTTTATCTGAGCGGACCCTTTCAAACAGCCCGGGGGGGGTCCCTTACAGACAAAAGCATCCCGGGTTTTCACGATAATGTGGGTTGTTTGACCCTTTTTTTCAAGTGATAAACAGGCATGGTTTTTGATGATGTTGTGGGCCCCCCCAAAGCTGGGGGGTCACCCTTAAATTGTGGTCTACTTAACATTACTTTGCCAAAAAAAATTTGGTTTCCCCTTGAAAACTTTTTTAAAAAAGTTTTATTTTTACTTTCAATTTTTATTCTCAGTTCCCAAAAGTTCATTTTGCTGGTTTTTGCTGTTTAGGGACTGTAAAAGGCACCCCAAGGTTTCTTTAATAAAACGTATTCCCTTTAATCACTTTATCTTTTGAAATTTTTTTCATTGTCCCAAAGGTTTTGGGATCATTTTCGGGTGTGAGATAAAAAGCAATTTTTTTATGGTCCTTTGGAACAGAAAAGTGGCTTCTAAATGGCATTTTTCCCCCACGTTTTTTTAAAAAGTGGCGAGAAGTCATTTTTATAATTTTTTGTGTCATGCTTGGGATGTGAAAATACAGCTATACTACAGGTCCCATTTTAATTTTTTTGGTTCATGCTGTTTTGGGGAAATGAGGTTTTACTACAAAGGTTCCCATTATAAAAAAAAGTGGGTTTCCCAACGGTTTGTTCTTTCCCCCCCTTGTAAGAGTGGGCCCAAAGGGTCTTTTTTTGAATTTTATGGGGGATTTGGGGTGTCAAAAAAAAGGGGGGTTTTGGGTAGGAAACTGTTAAAGGAACATATTGCAAAATGAAATTGTTTTTGCAAGACCCTTTTAAAATAGCTACAAACCCCTTTAATACCCAAATTTAAAAAAAAGAGAAAACCAAAAAAATGGTTTGGGGGTTCCCTCTTTTTTTTCAAAAAAGTTTTTCTAGAAATTAAAACTACTAGAAAAATTGCATGTACAAAATTGTGATTTCAAATTTTTCTTGAAAGGGACAAGGGAGGTTTCAGGAAAAAACTTGACCAGAGTAGGTTATTCAGAGGAAATGGGGTTGGGCAGGAAATGAAAAAAGAAAAAGAGACAAATTTTCCTTTTTCCCTTGAGAAAAGAGGGAAAAAAAAAAGCCAAGAAATAGGGGGGACCTGAGTGGAAAAAGGAGCGGGCAACCACCAGCATTTCCAAGTGAAAGCCCCAATTGGTCCGCACTTATACGGGGGGGGCAAAAACGTACCCAGGTCTTGTCTGTGTAAATGAGGGAAATGGAAAGGGCTTACCTCACACTTCCCTTCCGCACTTGCTTCCGCACGACTGTTTTCGTTTGCTGCGTTTAAGGGCATTTTTTTCCCTTTTTAATGGTTTTCGGACGCCAGCCCTACTTCCCCCGCAACCCCCCTGTAACTTTCCGGCCCTGGTGCTGAAACCCGCGTGTTAAAAAGATGGGCAGGGGGCTAGCCCCGGGCTCTCACCGCAAACCCCCTGTAAGTCTGGCCCCGGCCGCTGGACCCCCAATTTTTAACAGATGGCTGCGGCAAAACCCCTGGTCTCACTGTTAGGGGCAATTTTAGGAGGCTTCAAAAATTTTTCCAAAAAATCAGATTTTGAAAAATTTGGGGTTTTTTGTGAGGGTTTAAATGTGTTTTAAAAAGGGCTCCGGGGGGCTGGAAAACAAATTTTCAAAAATTTTTTTGGTTAAATTTTTGGGGGTGGAGTCATTTGGGGTGCTAAATTTGATCTCCCGGGGAGTTTTGTCCCTAATCACTTAGAAGGATTTGGAGGAAAAAAGAAACCATTAAAATTGGGTTGGCTGAATTGGGCCAGAAAGCCAGGAGGGAAAAGTCCCTTTTCAACTAAGAAGTGTTTTTTGGGGGGGTTTATTAGGACATTTTGAAATTTTAAATTATGGGGTGTGCGGAAAAAATTAAAAAATTACCTTGTAAAAAATTTCCTTTTTTAAAAATGCAGGGGGGGTGTATGTTGTATGTTTTTCAAACTTGGGGAAAAAAAAACAAAAAAGATTTTTTAAAAGTAAAAATTTTTAAATTTAAAAATTCCCCAAAAAAATTCTGAAAAAAAAAAGTCAGTTACCAAAAAAAAATTCTAAATGACAGTAATGTACAAAATAGCATAAATGCCCTTTTTTGAAACTGTGGGTCATAAAAAGGGTTTGGGGGGGCCCCTGTGGGCCCCGGAAGGGTTTGTCAATGTCCAGTGGAAAAATAAAAAGATGGATTCCCAAAAAAAAACTGCCTTCTGGGGCCCTTTTAATTTTGGGTCTGAGGTTTTTGGGTCAGGCTGTTGGGACAAAGGCAGGGGTAATTTAATGGGGCTTTGTGAGTTTTTTTTTTTCTGTGGGCTTTGTTGCCTAATTGTGGTTTCCCAAGATGTAGCACGTATCCATTTTGACTGTTGTGGGGGGGTGTTAAAATTGCTTCTCCCGCCTGTTTGGGTGTAATAATGAAGGTTTTTTGCTCTCCATGATTTAAGGGTATCGGTGATTATTATTATGGATATCGGTATCAGCTGTTTAATTCCAAAAAATCGATAAAAACCCGATGAGATAGTTGAGCAAGTCATCAAGCAGGATGCTGGAAAAGGTTGGGTAATTTCTAGTGTAATAATAGAACAAGTTATAGTGTGGGTTTGGAGAACGGTTGGTATTTTCTAAAGAAATAAAAAAAGTTATGTGCCCAGGTTTCTGGAAAAGGTTGGGAATTTTTAGATGTATATAGAAAAAGTTATTTGGGGGGTTTCTTGAGGGGTTGGTACTTTAAATGTAAAAATTGAAAGTTATAGTGAGGGTTTGGAGAAGGGTTTTCTGGATACATTTCTGATGTAATAATAAAAGAAGTTTAGTGAAAGGTTTTGGAAAAGGGTTGGAAATTTTAGTGAAATAATAAAAGAAGTTATAGTGACCAGATTGGAGAATGGTTGGAGACATTTTTTGATGAAATAATAAAACAAGTTATAGTGACCAGGATTCTGGAGAGGGTTGGATACATTTTAGATGAATATATAAAAAGTTATGTGACCAGGATTTAGAGAAGGGTTGGTTTAAATTTCTAGTTTAAATGTAGAAAAAGTTATAGTGCCCAGGATTTGGAGAGATTTGGGATAATTTCTAAAATTTTATAATAAAGAAGTTATAGTGCCCGGGGGATTTGGAGGGGAGTTGGAAAAATTTTAGATGTAAAATAGAAACAATTTTATAGTGCCCAGGTTTGGGGAGAAGGGTTGGAGACATTTTAGATGTAGTAATAAAAATTTATAGGGACGGGTTTCTGGAGAAGGGTTGGATCATTTTTGATTAATAATAAAAAAGTTTAGTGAAGGTTTGGGAAAGAAGGGTCTGGATCATTTCTAGTGAAAATAATACAAGAAGTTATGTGCAGGATTCGGAGAATGGTCGGAGAATTTTGAGTAATAATAAAAAAGTTTTAGTGCCAGGATTTGGAAAAGGGTTGGATACTTTTAGATGTTAATATAACAAGTTATAGTGCCCAGGATTTAGAAAAGGGGTCTGGATCATTTCTAGATGTAATGTAGAACAAGTTATAGTGAAGGATTTGGGGAAAAGAGTTGGAATTTTTCTAGATGTAATAATACAAAAGTTATAGTGACGGGATTCTGGGAAGGTTGGAAAATTTTAGATGTAATAATAGAAAAAGTTATAGTAAAAAGGTTTTGGAAAAGGGTTGGGGAATTCTAGAGTGTAATGAAAAGTTATAGTGAGGGTTTCGGGAGAAGGGTTGGATACATTTTAGATGTAATAATAAAAAGTTATAGTGAGGGATTCTGGAAAAGGGTTTGGTCATTCTAAATTTAATAATATAGCAAGTTAGTGAGGGATTTGGAGAAGGGTTTGGGATACATTTTGATGAAT
Organism: Phyllomedusa bahiana; assembly: GCA_025379985.1. Classification (NCBI taxonomy): domain Eukaryota; kingdom Metazoa; phylum Chordata; class Amphibia; order Anura; family Hylidae; genus Phyllomedusa; species Phyllomedusa bahiana. Next base: position 2,543 of record JAODAL010013308.1, on the reverse strand, counting down.
AATATAAAAGGTTTATAGTGACGGGATTCGGAAAAGGGGGTCTGGATACATTTCTAGATGTAATAATAAAAGGTTATAGTGAGGGGATTTGGAGAAGGGTTGGAAAAATTTTAGAGTAATATATAGCAAGTTAGGAGGGTTTGGGGAAAAGGGTTGGATCATTCTAATATAATAATATAGCAAGTTTTTATAGAGGATTTGGAGAGGGATTGTTGATAAGGGATTTTTGATGCCGTTGGGTTGGGAAGGAAATTTTTTTTTCCCTAAAATGAGGACAATGGCTTTACTCATGGGGGTTTTGATTTTGTTCTATGAAATTTGGTGAACTGGATGGAGTTGTTTTATCAGTTTTAAAAAAAATGTTATATTAATATATGGAGATTGGTGTAGTCGTTTTTTTTTTTCTGTATGGTCTGTAAATTTTCTGTGTTTGCGTTTGTTGATTTTGGGTCCTTTAGACTTTTTTGTCTTTTATTAAAGGGTTGTCAAAGATAACATTTTAATTGAATTAATTAGAGCTATTAAAGCCTTCGTACAAATTTTCGCAAGGAAGCCCAACCCCGAACATAATGAGGAACCCTTTCCCCCCCAAAAAACCCATCACTGCACAGAATCAAGCATATTGTGATTAAGTGATAAATCAACTAAAAAGTGCCGAGCTATGGGAGGTTTAAAAAGGGTATTCCAAGACTTTTAAACCCCCCACCAACCCCCCATCCATTCGTTGAAAAAGGGATTAACCCCTAGTTACCCTTCCATCACCCCGTTCGGGCTCCTGCCTCCCACCCCATCCCTCATGTGAAATACATGTGGATCACATGATGCAGCCAATCCTGATCTTGTGGTCACATGAGTACGTTTGTTGTTGAAAATTTTGGATTCTGAAGTGAATCATCAAAAGAGGGATAGGGGGGAAAATGGGGGCTTGGGGTATAAATGTATTTGGATTCCTTTTATTTTCTTTAAAGTTGCCTTAAAGATTAGGCTGGTTTAGTTGTTTTCCCTTTTTTAATTAGTTTTTTTAGCCAAAAACAAGAATGGATTTAAAACTAGGGGGAGTTCAGTTTCCCCTTTAAAGGGATGTTTCCCCCCCAAAATTTTTATATATTTATTGGATTTTTCCATCAAAGTCTGATAGGTGCTGGTTCCACCTTTGGGACCAAACCTATCTCGGCCAGTTGTGCGCATATGGAGGCAAAGATATGGAGGTCAAATTCTTTAGCTACACTAACTGAAAAAAAACAGTTCGAACAATTCCCCAGGTCAAAATCGATCGTGGCACATGATGATATAAAAGGTTGGGGCGAAATTTTGGGATGGGGATTTTTGCTTTTATATGTAGTTCATACTTTGTATCGAGTTACTGTATTTGGGTTGCCTTCCTATTGTTTTAAAAGTATGTTTTTAAAGGGGTTGTTATCTCAAGTTTTATGGATCATGAAAAAAAATGCTGCTTTCTTGCATTCCCGGGCAAACTGTTGTAATTAGCATTGGCTTGGTATTTGATTCTGTAATTGATTATCAGGTTCCCCGGGGCTGACTGCATGAGATTTAAGTAAAACAGCAGTAAATTTCTTTCTTTTGTTGAAAAATCAGATAACAAACAACGCCCCCAAAACGAAGTTTGGTGGCCAAAAATGGGTATTAGTCATCCTGTATGATGAACAAAAAGAGGGGGGAGATGTAACAGTTCGATCAATTGGGAAAAAGGGAGAGAGCCAGGAAGGTGATAAAAAACATTGTAAATCCTTTCAAAAGAAAATGAAAACGCAAATTTTGGAAAAAATCTTTTTTAGGGGCATGTTGTCGGGGTTGGCTGTTTTTTGGGAAAACTGCGGTAGATTCGAATCCCCCGTCGGAGCAGTGATGCGATGTTAGGTGCAGGTTCGCCACTTTTTGATGGTCAAAATGAAGGTGGTGCAAGGGGCGGTGTGGGGTTTGGGGGGGATCGGCACTTTGAATTGTGAGGCAATGCCGATGGGGTTTGGAAAGGGGGGGATTTCACGTCGAAGTCGAAGGCAGATAGTTTTTCTGGTCTAAAAAGAGCTGGAGAAACGAAAGTGAAGCGGTGTACGAATGAAAAAGGGGAAAATGGCTCTCGGTCGATGTTAAAACAGTACAGTTCAGTCCCTGCGGCTTTTTTTAGGTGTAAAAAAATTTTTTGAAAATGGCTCAAACCCTTTTAAAAAAAATAATAAATAAAAATCATAAAAAGCGTTTGTGCGTCACCCCTCAAAAATAGGAATTGTGTAAGAAAATTGCCGGGAAATACGTAATTAAAACTGAAGTTTTATTTGGGGCCCCAAAAAGCAAAAGAATAGGAGCGCGTGAACATTATAAGCTATGGGGAAATTGGACCCAAAAATGAAAAGGGGGGCGTTCAAAAACAGTAAAAAAGGGAGAAAAGAGTGATTGGTGAGCAGGGGGGTTGGATCCCCGCCCAAAAGGGTGAATTTGGTTCAAAAAGTGGGGGGGGGTCAATTTTCCCCCTATCCCTTTTCTTCCCATTTTCCCCCCTTCCCCTTTCACTTCCCCCCCCCCCC
>JAODAL010013307.1:0-91864 GCA_025379985.1 Phyllomedusa bahiana | reverse complement strand
CCTTTTAAACCCGAATTCCATTATCAACTTGGGTGTTACCAATTGAGGGGTGTGTCCACAACCAGTCTGACCTTGTCCCATGGGTGCGGACAGTCGGGGTGTGGGCAGGCATAAACCCCTTGGAAAACCCACTTGGCAGATTTAGTAATAGAGGATTAACAGAGGAACAGCACAGCACAGAGTTAGAAGAGAAGTTGTTCCAGAATTATGACACAGATAACGCAAGCATTTACTAAAACAGACATGGTAGGAGCTGTATCAGGTCCTCTAAGTTTTGCTGACTTGCTACCCCTTGTACGCCCCAAGCAACTACCCCAGAGGATACAAGAACCTGGGGTGTTAGATGTATTAAAAGGGGAGGGGTGTGGCAGGTGGTGGTTAGTCCCACCAACCCCAAGAAACAGCCACATCACACTGTAGGTTTATTTAAACCAGCAGTGGGTTGTCAGCTTAAAGACCTTAGGCATGTGATGGTAATGTCCCCAAAGGTCTATTAGCTGATGGCCCCTCTTCCTCTGTGGTGTTGGGTTAAAAGTTTAGTGAGGGGAGGGCGCTACAGCCATGGGCTATATGTGACAGAGGAGGGGTCTATCACAGTGCTCTATATGTAACAACAGTGGTCTACAGCAGTGAGCTAGATTTGAATTAGGGGGCTTTGATGATGGGCTCTATGTGACAGAGGAGGAAATTACAACAGTAGTCGAAGAGGAGGGGGCTACAGTAGTGGGCTTTATGTGAGAAGGCAGGGGGCCACAACCGTGGCATAGATGTGAAAAAGAAAGGGGCTACAGCAGTGGGCTATATGTGACAGAGCAGCGCACTATAACAGTGGATTATATCTGAATGAGGGGACTATAGCAGTGAGATGTGTGAGACAACAGGGGGCTGCAACTGTAGGCTATATGTGACAGAGAAGGGGCTGTGTCAGCGACTATGTAAATAAGTAGACTACAGCAGTGGGTTAGATGGGACAGAGGAGGAGGATACAGCAGTGGGCTTGTTGTAATAGAGGAGGGGGATAAAGCTGTAGGCTAAATGTGACAGATGAGGGTGCAACAGCAATGGGGTATATATGAAAGAGGGGGCTACACTAGGGGGCTAAATAAGACAGTAGGGGCCTACAACAGCGACTATATGTGCATAGAGGTCTATAGTGACAGTGGACTAGATCTGAAAGAGGAGAAGGCTACAGCTGTGCGCTAGATGTGACAGATGAGGGGGCTACAGCTGTGCGCTAGATGTGACAAATGAGGGGGCTACAGCTGTGCGCTAGATGTGACAGATGAGGGGGCTACAGCTGTGCGCTAGATGTGACAGATGAGGGGGCTACAGCTGTGCGCTAGATGTGAGATGAGGGGGCTACAGCTGTGCGCTAGATGTGACAGATGAGGGGGCTACAGCTGTGCGCTAGATGTGACAGATGAGGGGGCTACAGCTGTGCGCTAGATGTGACAGATGAGGGGGCTACAGCTGTGCGCTAGATGTGACAAATGAGGGGGCTACAGCTGTGCGCTAGATGTGAGATGAGGGGGCTACAGCTGTGCGCTAGATGTGACAAATTGAGGGAGCTAAAAAAGCTGTGCGCTAGATGTGACAAAAGAGGGGGCTACAGCTGTGCGCTAGATGTGACAGATGAGGGGCTACAGCTGGGGCGCAAAGATGGGGGACAGATGCGGGGGCTACAGCTGTGCGCTAGATGTGACAAATGAGGGGGGCTACAGCTGTGCGCTAGATGTGACAGATGAGGGGGCTACAGCTGTGCGCTAGATGTGAGATGAGGGGGCTACAGCTGTGCACTAGATGTGACAGATGAGGGGGGCCACAGCTGTGCGCTAGATGTGAACAAATGAGGGGGCTACAGCTGTGCGCTAGATGTGACAGATGAGGGGGTTTACAGCTGTGCGCTAGATGTGACAGATGAGGGGGTTTACAGCTGTGCGCTAAAATGTGACAGATGGGGGGGCTACAGCTGTGCGCTAGATGTGACAGATGAGGGGGCCACAGCTGTGCGCTAGCTCTGAGAGATGAGGGGGCTACAGCTGTGCGCTAGATGTGACAGATGAGGGGGCTACAGCTGTGCGCTAGATGTGACAGATGAGGGGGCTACAGCTGTGCGCTAAGAGGGTGAACAGATAAAGGGGGGCTACAGCTGTGCGCTAGATGTGAGATGAGGGGGCCACAGCTGTGCGCTATATGTGAGATGAGGGGGCTACAGCTGAGGGCTAGATGTAACAGATGAGGGGGCTACAGCTGTGCGCTAGATGTGACAAATGAGGGGGCTACACCTGTGCGCTAGATGTGACAGATGAGGGGGCTACAGCAGCAGGCTATATGTGAAAGACGGGTCCAGCTGTGACTATGTATGAATTGGGGGCTACAGCAATGACTATATAGAACGTGGGGGGCTAAAGCAGTGAATATTTATGAATGAGGACTAGGTGGGGTTATATCAGCAACTTTGGGTGAATAAGTGGGCTACAGCAGTGTTTAAATAACGACGGGGCTACAGCAGTGTATATATGAAACGGGGCTACAGTAGTGGGCTATGTACAAAAGAAGGGGGCTACAGAAGGGGCTATATGTGAAAGTGGGGGCTACATCAGCCACAATAGGTGAATGAGGGCATTACAGCAGTGTCTGTATAATAAAGTGAAGATTATGGCAGTGTGTATATAAAAGGGTGCAAAAGCAGTGACTGTACATGAAAGGTGGTGGCTATAGCAGTTGGCAATGTGTGACAGGAGGGGGCTACAGCAGTAGGTGAGATTTGAAAAAGGAAGGAGCTACAGTAGTGGGGTATATGTAAAGACAAACTGCAGAAGTAGGCTATATGTAATAGAGGAGGAGGCTGCAGCAGTGGGCTAAATGTAACAGGAAGGTGTCACAGCAGTAGACTATAGGTGACTGAGGGTTCTTCAACAGTGTGCTATATGTGACAGCGGAGGGGGCTACAGCAGTGGGCTAGATGTGCCACAGTAGAGGGCTATAGCAGTGACTATATGTAAACTAGGGGGCTACAGCATTGGGCTATATCTGAAAAAGGGGGCTACATTAGTAGACTATATGCGACAGAGAAGGGAGATACAGCACTGAGCTATATGTAAATGAGGGGACTACAACAGTAGACTATATTTGACAGAGGAGCAGGCTACAGCAGCAGTCTATGTGATACAAGAGGGGGCTACAGCTGTCACCATATATTAAAGAGCAACCTACAGCAGTAGATTATATGGGAATGAGGGGGCTACAGCAGGAGGATAGATGTGACAGAGAGGGGGTTTACAGCAGTGAGCTATATGTGCCAAAGGAAGGGGCCACAATAGTGGGCTATATGGGACAGATAAGAGGGCTACAGCAGTGACTACGAAATTGGGGGCTATAGTAGTGGGCGATATGTTAAAGAGGAGGGAATTACAGAAGGGACTATATATCAATGAGTGGGGTACATCAATGTCTATGTATGAAAGAGGGGGCTAGATCAGCAACTATAGGTGAATGAGGGCACTACAGCAGTGTCTATACATTGCTATGTGGGCTAATGTGAATGAGGGGGCTATAGCAGTGGGCAATATGTGATCAGAGCGAGCTATAGCAATGGGTTAGATGTGACAGAGGAGAAGGCTATAGCAGTTTACCATATATGAATGCAGGGGCTACAGCAACAAGTGAGATGTGAAAAAGGAGGGGGCTACAGTAGTCGGCTATATGTAAAGACGGGTACTTCAGAGGTAGGCTATATATAACAGAGAAGGGGGCTACACCAGTGGGTTAAATGTGAAAAAGCAGGGGGCTATAGCAATTGGCTCAGACAGTAAAAGGCTATATATGAATTGGGGGGCTACAGCAGTGGACTGTATATGAATGAGACCGGTAAACCATATGTGAATGAGGGGGCTGTAGTAGTGGTTTAAATGTGTCAGTGAACTTTGTGAATGACAGGGCTACAGAAGTGCGCTAGATGTGAAACCGGAGAGGAACACAGCAGTAGGCCATATCTGAGTGATGGGCTACAAGCACTGGACTAGATGTGAATGAGGGGCCTAAAACAGCGGACTATATGTGACAGAGGAGGGGGCTACAGCAATGAAAAATATATATATGAATTAGGGAGCTGCAGTAGTGGGCTAGATGTGAGTGTGCTACAGTATTAGTCTATATGTGAATGACGTGGGCTAGATATGAAAAAGGAGGGGGCTACAGCAGTGGGCTCTATGCAACAGAAGTGGGATACAGCAGTGGTCTATATATGACAGAGGAGAAGGCTACAGCAGCAGTATGTGACAGCTAAGGGGGCTAAACATGAAGGAGGGGGCTGCAACAGGGTTAGATGTGACAGTGGGCTACAGCTGTGGACTATATGCGATTATGATGGCTACAATAAATGGGTTATAAGTAAAAGAGGAGGGACCTACAGCAGTGGGCTAGTTGTAATAATGAAATGGGCTACAGATATAGCCCACTGCTGTAGCCCCCTCATATGTCACATTTAGCCTACCTCTGAAACACGGAGCTACAGCAATGTCAGTATGAAAGATGGTGAAACCGCCCCTGATGAAGCAGAGGCCAAACGTACGTTGGGGTGCAGGAGCAAGCTGATGCAGTGTACCTTATTATGGGTAATTGGATTTCCTTTTAAAATGTGATACTAATACTAGTTTTGCTGCATAGTCTTACCTTGATTCTATGATCAAACAGTGGGATATTTAATGACGTGTTAGTAATTTTTTTTTACTATTTATTCCATGAGCTTGTCTTCCTGCTATCGCTTGGCTATCGTCCCTTTATGTAGATTTATATATGTAACTGTTATTGATGGTAATTTTTGAGATATATTTTACATTTATTCAGAATAAAATTTATAAATTTTATGATTATGGGTATTAAGTCCTCTTTGTTTCTTTTGTTTTTGTATTATATTTTGAGTGATATTGCCCTTTAATTATTTTGGGAGGTATATGATACAGCATTTGAATACCTGGCCCAATGTATTGTTTAGGAGTCTTTTTGGTGTTCGATATAGCCCACTGCTGTAGCCCCCTCTTATGTCACATCTAGCCTACATCTGAAACATGGAGCTACAGTAATGTCAGTATGAAAGATGGGGAAACCGCATCGACTATATTTAAAAGAGTGGGACTAAAGCAGTAAATATTTAAGAATGAGGGGACTACACCAGTGAGCTATATGTAAAAAATGATGGGGCTATATCAGCGGCTACATGTGAATGAGAGGCTACGACAGTGTCTACATAAAAGAGAGGGCAACAGCAGTGAATATATATGAATGAGTTGGCTATAGCAGTGACTATATGTGAAGGGAGGGGCTACATCAGTGTTCTATATGTAAAATGAGGCGGCTACATGTGAATGACATGGGCTACTGCAGTGGGCTGGATATGAGAGGAGGGGGCTACAGCAGTAGGCTATATGTGACAGGAGGGGGATGTAGCAGTGGGCTAGATGTGAAAGAGATGGGGCTTTATTGTAAAGGTTGACGCAGCAATGGCAAAGTAAAGGAGGGGCTACAGCAGGGGGGGGGGGGGGGGACTATGAAAGAGGGTGGTTACAGCAGTGGGCTAGATGTGAATGATAGGGCTACAGCAATGGGCTAAATGTGAGACAGGAGGGGGCTACAGCAGTGGTCTAAATGTGCGACAGGATGGGGCTACATCAGTGGGCTAGATGTGAAAAGAGACAGGGCTACAGAATTGCCTATATCTAAATGATGGGGTACGCGGGCAAAATTTGTAATGGAGGTTGCAACAGTGGGTATAGTTCGGGGAAGGGCCACAGAGTGGATTTTTATGAAGGGAGGAGCTACGCAGTGGACTTATTGAATGGGGAGCTAAGCAGTGGACTAATTTGAAAAATTTGTGGGGCTTCGGAGTAAGGTACATTTGAGGGTAAACCGCAGCATGGGTTAGATGTGGCAGAGGAGGGGGATACAGCCTTGGACTATATCTGAATGAGGAGGCTACAGCAGTTACCTATGTGTAAAAGAGGAGTGGCTTACATCAGTGTCTATTTAATAAGGAAGAGACTATGGCCATGTCTATATAAAAGAGGGGGCAACATCAGAGAATATATATGAATGAGTGGGCTACAGCAGTGACTATGAAAGAGGGGACTATAATAGTGAATATATAGTGAATGAGGAGGCTACAGTTGGGAACTATAACTGAATGATGGTGCTACAGCAGTCTATATCATACAGAGGAAGGGGCTACAGAAGGAACTATATAGGAATATGTGGGCTACGACAGTGTCTATGTATGAAAGAGAGGGCTACACCATTCATTGTATATGAAAGATGGGGTCTACAGCAGTAAATATTTATGAATGAGGAGATTACAGCAGTGACATACAGTATATATACAGTAGGGGCTACATCACCAACTGTAGGAGAACGAGGGGGAAGCCGCAGTGTCTATATGGTAAAGAGGGGCCAACATTAGTGAATATATATGGATGAGTGGGATACAGCAGTGAACCTAATGTAAATGAGGGAGCTACAGCATGGGGTGTATGTGACAGAGGACAGCAGTGGAAAAATATGAATTAGAGGGCTACAGCAGTGGGGTAAATATAAAGGAGGGGACTGCAGCAGTGAGTTACATGTAACAGATGAGGGAGCTACAACAGTGGGCTATTTATGAGGGGGGCTACATCTGACTATGAAAGATAGGTCTATAGCAGTGAACATATCTGAATGACGGGGCTACAGCAGTTGGCTATATGCAAACAAGTTGACTGCTGCAGTAGGCTAGATGTGAATGAGGGGACAACAGCAGTGGGTTAGATGTGATATGCAAATGAGGTGGATACAACAGAGGTCTATATGCCAATAACAGGCTACAACAAAGGGAGATATATATATATGTGTTTATATTTATAAATGAGTGGGCCATATCTGAACGAGGGGGCAACAGAGGTGGGCTAGATGTGAGGGGGCTTTAACAGCATCCATGTGTGACAGCGGAGGGGGCTACTGCAGTGGGCCATATAGTCCATTGTTGTAGCCCCCTTATTCATATATGTGAATAAAGGGGCTACAGCAGGGGGTTAGATGTGAAAAAGTATAGGCCTACAGCAGTGAGCTATATGTAACAGAGAAGAGAACTAACCCAGCAGTGCATATGTTACAGAAGAGATGGCTTCAGCATTGACTCTGTATGAATGAGGGGACAGAAGGGGTATACAGCAGTGGGCTATATGTGACATAAGAGGGGGCTACAAAAGTAGGCTATAAACAAAATGGGGGCCACAGTGTTGGACTATATGTGAATGAGGGAGGTGCTACAGTGGACTACATGTTATTGAAAGGACTACAGCATTGGGTTATATGTGCCAGAGGGTAAAGCTACTGTAGAAATCCATATGTCACAGCAGAGGGCTTCAGCAGTAATTCAGTGGGCTAGATGTGAATGAGGAGACCCAACAGCAGTGGGTTAGTGAAAAAGGATGGGGCCAAAGCAGTGACTATATATTTAAAAAAAAAAAAAAAAGAGCCACAGCAGTGGACTGTATCAGAATGAGGGGGGCAATAGTATTGGGATAGATGTGAAGAGGGCTACAGAAGTAGAATAGATGTGACAGCAGTGGGCTGCATGTGGAGAAAGGGGGGGCTACAGGAATGGACTATACACTACTCACAAAAAGTTGAACTAAATGAGAAGCTCTTAATGTTAGAATACACATGTCCAACTGTTCAATGTTTCAGTACTTTTTGCACAACTTGCTGATCTCTAACAAGTAGCTTAATGGCAAAATTCACAACAGGTCTTTAAATCCCAATTCAAATTAATCCCCTACATGTATTGGGCAATTCAGGGATCAAACAGTTGTCCCCATCATGCTGTTCACATTGTGACATCATGAGACCAAAACAATACCTTACAATTGATAAGCAGTACCTCGCCATTGCCAGGCTTCAATCAGGATGCTCTCAGACAAAAGTGAGCTTAGATTGTCAGAGTTTTATCAGCAGGTTGTATCAGAGATACAGAGAGTCTGGAAGAGTCACAGAAAATCTAAGAAGTGGTTGTCCTTTGGCTCCATCACACACTGATGATTGCTTCATTGTAAACAATGTCCCATGGATTTGGATGATGAATGCAGCACAACTCCAGGCACATTTAAGGGAGCTAAGAGGCAACCAAGTGGCATGTCAGACCATTTGTAACCATTTACATTGGCATGGTCTGATTGCTAGATGACCAGCAAGGGTACCTGACCACACCACCAGGCACAGACCTCATCATCTTGCATGGGCCAGGGAGCATCTACGCTGGACGAGGGACTAATGCTTCTAAGTGCTGTTTAAAGATGAAAATGGATGGCCGCCTGGAGACTTCAAAGAGAGCTCTATGCACCAGACAGGTCAGTTACCCTTACTGGTCATCTAGCACGCAGACCACATTGATGTAAATGGTTACAAATGGTCTGACCTGACACTTGGGTGCTAGATGTGAAAGAGAAGGAGGCTACAGCACTAGGAAAGATATGACAAGAGGGGCCAGAGCAGTAGGCTATATGTGATAGAAGAGGGGAACTACAGCAGTGGGCCAGAGGAGAAAGGGCTACTGCAGCAGTCTATATGTGACAGAGGAGGGGGTTACAACAGTGGGCTATATATAAATGAGGGGGCAATAACAGTGAGTGGGTTAGATGCAAAAGAGGAGGGAGCTATAACAGCGGTCTATATGTGACAGAAGGCTATAGCAGTGACTCCATATGAATAAGGAGGCATACAGTGATGGGCTAGATGTAAATGAGAAGGGGCTACAGCAGTGGGCTAGATTTGAATAAAGGGAGCTACAGCAATGAACAATATCAGAATGAGAGGGCAATAGTAGTGGGATAGATGTGAAAGAGGAGGGGGCTACAGGAATGGACTATATGTGACTCGGAGGTTGGTTGGAGGCATATGTGAATAACAGTAAAGTTTTTTCATCTTTGATTATGGCTGGCTTCATGATAAATAGATTGATCTGACCATCAATATTGTTTTCTGCTTATGAAAGGTATATTAAACCAAATGAAATATCTGAGGATACCATATGTATCATTCATATAATGTGTGTATTAGGCCTGCATGTCTGGGTCCAGCTGAGTGTCTAAAGATCATCATCATATAATACTATTAATTATATAGGGCCCTCATTACATTCTTGATTACATTCGCTGCTCTCTTTTATTTCTAGCCTTCAATAAAATTTCAACTAACCTTTAATTTTAAGTTGTATTTGTTTGAATTCCCTCTGGACTCCAGTTGTTGTCGCACACGTGTAGAGTCCGTTATCTTCTGAGCTGACGCGACTTATGACAAGAGAACCATCTACATGCTTTCTATACCTGCAAAGAAAGCCAAAATGTATTATTGCAATGACAACTAGTTATGAATTGATGTTTAATTCCCATGTTCCCTTATGAACATTGTTAGAGAGTTAAATATAAGTAGCTCTGGACAGCGATCAAAGCGATCAATGTAGTTGACATATTTTAGCTCAAAAGCGAACACAATTTTAAACATTCCTTGCTAGAAAAGTAAGGACATTTATTTATTACACTAAGAATAAATGAGGACATGGGGAGGGGGGGGGGGGGTTCTGTCCTTGTCTAGTACTCTACACTTTCGTATCCCACTAATAAAACACATACAGGCAGTCCTTGACTTACACCGTTCCGACTTACATCTGTCCCCTAGTTACAAACGCAGACTTATGGGGCGTGCTGGCACTTGTAGTTCCATGTTCCACAGCAGATAGCAGCTGTGGAGTGACAAGTTCCAGCATGCCACAGCAGCACATAAGGTGAAATCTTCTTAATAGGGACACAGACAGCAAAACAAATGTAAAAACCCTGCACTATCTAAAACTAACAAAAAACCCTTTTGTGCTGGAGTTACATTTAATAAATATACCTGTTCCGACTTACATACAAATTCAACTAAAGACCAAACCTACAGTCCCTATCCCGTTCGTAACCCGAGGACTGCCTGTACTGACATATAAACATACCAAACATCACTTATAGCTACATCACAGCATATTTCTCAATGCCCTTTTGCTGTAATATGCATGTCTACCCACGGAATAGGGTTAATTCCTTGAGGTAGACTGCAGACAGCCTCCCGTATTCTTGCAAAGCACGTTATTGGTTTTCTATGTACAAACTCGTCATAAAAAAAAAAAAAAGAAATACAAGTTGCACAATTTGCTAAGCTGTCATACCTAGGGGAAGGCAATGGCATCCCATCTTTTTGCCATTCTACTGTAGTGCTGGGAGAGATTTCTAGATGGCAAGAAAGTCTTGTTCGATGACCAAGATTTGCTTCCACTGTCACAGGCCCAGTCAAAAGTGTCCTACAGAGATCATGTGAAAAAAAACGTATGATGATTATATAAGGTGTGCTAAAATATTAATAGACTTAAAGTGTATATCTAACGAGCCAGAACGTTTTGTATTGCTCAAATGCATCTCCATTAGTTTCCAAGGTTACAGACCACTGCCACCCATGTGTAGTCTAGTCCTGCAGCCACTTTCCTTTTCACCTGCCATCTACCCCTTGCTAATGTATATTTGGTAACGTAGCTACTAGCTAGATATAGTCTACAAATGGAAAGCATGAAGACTGCATGTTCAGAATACACCGGGATAGCTTGTAGGCACTGAAAGGGTTATCCACTTCATACTATTTCTATAATAGATCCCTAATGCAGTGTGTCTGCGAACACGCGAAACACGTAGATTTTAACTGGTTTTACTTCCCTAGTGGTGCTAATAAATTGACACATTATAGGATGTCTTTCTATATCTGTCATTTATAGTAATGCATCCAGTTCTTTAGTGTCTCATAAACTTCCCATCAATTTTGTCTGATAAGGGACTGGAACTATTCTCTTCCCTTGTTTTTAAAAAGTACATTTTTTTATAGTTATATAACAGGAAATCATTACAGTCCATAGTAACGGCTGCCATGGAGTAATTGTATGGACAAAACAGTCATACGACCACCAGACATAGGTCATATGAACGCCTAGCATTGTGTTAGTGGCGGGTGACATGACAGTCATAACAGCCTGCTGTCTCTCTAGGAGTTGTCATGTGTGTGTTTGTTTTTTTCAACAATCAGCTTTATTAAGAACATAACACAACTGTTGCTATGCTGTTAATAAAGTTAACTGTAAAATAAAGCACACAGTTAAAACCAAAAGAAAAATACTACTGTTACCTGGATACCAGGGTCACATGACCTGTGTGGTGGTCACATGATAAGACACTGCTGGAGGTGGTAATACTGGAGAAGTTCTGCTCCTCCATACACTACTGTTACCTGGATACCAGGGTCCCATGACCTGTGTGGTGGTCACATGATAAGACACTGCTGGAGGTGGTAATACTGGAGAAGTTTTGCTCCTCCATACACTACTGTTACCTGGATACCAGGGTCACATGACCTATGTTGTGGTCACATGATAAGACGCTGCTGGAGGTAGTAATACCGGAGAAGTTCTGCTCCTCCATACACTACTGTTACCTGTATACTAGGGTCACATGACCTGGGTGGTGGTCACATGATAAGACACCGTTGGAGGTGGTAATACTGGAGAAGTTCTGCTCCATACACTACTGTTACCTGGATATCAGGGTCACATGACCTGTGTGGTGGTCACATGATAAGATGCTGCTGGAGGTGGTAATACTGGAGAAGTTCTGCTCCATACACTACTGTTACCTGGATATCAGGGTCACATGACCTGTGTGGTGGTCACATGATAAGACACTGCTGGAGGCAGTAATACTGGAGAAGTTTTGCTCCTCCATACACTACTGATACATGGATACCAGGGTCACATGATCTGTGTGATGGTCACATGATAAGATGCTGCTGGAGGTGGTAATACTGGAGAAGTTCCTGTCCTCCATAAACTACTGTTACCTGGATACCAGGGGTCACATGAACTGTGTGGTAGTCACATGATAAGACTGCTGGAGGTGGTAATACTGGAGAAGTTCTGCTCCTCCATACACTACTGTACATGACCTGTGTGGTGGTCACATGATAAGACGCTGCTGGAGGTGGTAATACTGGAGAAGTTCTGCTCCATATACTACTGTTACCTGGATACCAGGGTCACATGACCTGTGTGGTGGTCACATAAGACACTGCTGGAGGCAGTAATACTGGAGAAGTTTTGCTCCTCCATACACTACTGTTACCTGGATACCAGGATCACATGACCTGCGTGGTGGTCACATGATAAGACACTGCTGGAGGTGGTAATACTGGAGAAGTTCTGCTCCTCCATACACTACTGTTACCTGGATACCAGGGTCACATGACCTGTGTGGTGGTCACATGATAAGATGCTGCTGGAGAAGTTCTGCTCCATACACTACTGTAACCCTCATACCAGGGTCACGAATGTACAGCAACGCCTGGTTCACCCGTGCAGCACATTGCCATTTACATAAATAAGGCTGGTGACAGTTTCCTTCTCAGCTGAGATCTAGGAGCACCACTGTGCAGGGAGAAACCATGGAGAGTCCACAGTGCTAAATTATTGTTTTGACCAGTTTTCTCTTTGGATCGGGGGTTAATCATACAGTGAAGGTGCATCCTAGTGCTTATGCCCTGAATCCGAGATATATACCCCTTCATGGAAAGATGAGATAATATAATGTAAGTCTAGGATACCTCCTCCCTGAGTGAGTACTACGATTGCTTTGCGTGTTGTCTCTTGACGTCTGATCAGTAAGAGAGTGTTTTCTCCTTCCATCTTCATGAAGGCCTCTTGTGTGACCGGTTGCATGTATTCTAGGATGTTCACTTATCTCCATTCCTACAAGTGTTAAATCAAAGATCAAAAATATATGACTCAAGTCAGTAATCCATAACTGGTTTTCCCAAGACCCAATTAATCAGTTTTCTAGGGTCAGCTGAGTAGTTACCCTCATACCAATAACCTCACCAGAGGTCCCTCATCTTTAACTGATCAGCATGAATATTAGTCTGACACAATATGAATACAGAATCTCTAGTTATATTAAATGTGTAAATAATATAGTAGTGCGTATAGTAATACAGCTGTTCTCAACATACCCTTCACTTCAAGCCGCACTCTGTGTGTCTCTCTGCGATTTCCGTTTGAAACCATACATGTGTAAGTACCGGCATCTTCAGGACGGACGTTGCTGATCACTAAAGAGCTGTCTGATTGGTACGTGTGTCTGTTAAATAGGTAAAAGTTACAATTTTCTTTTGGTGAAGTTGAATTCTGATAGAAATGTCTTAGCAAATCTAAAACGCTGTTACCATAAGAATAATGGTGGCGATAATTCATTTTTTTACACAGGTGATTAATTTAAAACCATGGCAAAATCTGTAGTGTGCACTGAATTACTCATTAAAGACGTTCTCCATTATTTTATTTTTACTGCAGCTTAAAAAAAAAATAAAGAAAAATACTAAAAATCTGTACCCACCACTTTGCCAGTGCTGACAGTGTGAACTGTCTCTGCTGATCTACTGCTTCCTTTTAGCTCCAGACACTCATGCCTGGTGCAGCAATCATGGGCAATTGCCTTGATGTCATCAATCAGAATGGAGGCTCTGAGCAGTGATGTTAAAGCAATGGCATATGACCGTAAGGAAACAAAAGACCGCTGAAGACAGCCTGCTCCGTCAGTGCTGTAACAGCAGGGACTACAGAAGTGAGGATATTATTTTCTTAGCGCGGCCCTCTCATTTACTCAAAAAAAATACCCCTGCAAAGGTGTTGATCAGTTCAATAAAACTGTAATATATATATATATCTTACCTCCCAGTCCTCCACCACCAGTACAGCTCCAAGCAGGAGTGGTTCCCAAGGCACTTTGCTTCATGGAGAGGGGACTGGGAGGTTAGTATCACTTTTTCTCACATCATCCCCGTTTAACCATATTTAAAAAACAAACAAACTGGAAAACCCCTTTAAATATTGGTGGCTCCTACTTGCATTTAGTCAGCTATGAAGATGATGACACTTGCAAAGTGAGCCGCAAAAAGACTGTTCCTTAATGACCTTTTAGGGCTCATCCCCACGGCAGAGGACAAATACCGGTTTATCCGACCGGTATTTGTCCTGTTTTGCGAGGGGGAGGCGCTTTTCTCCACGATGAGCGGAGAAAAGCCCTCCCCCTTCACATTGACATGTACATCTTCCGTCCGAAAACCGGACGGAAGAATGTGGGTGTTCAAACTTTTTAGGGCAGCCGGAAAACCCGTGCAGTGGGGACTGCTGCACGGGTTTTCCATAGAAGCATGTTGTGCTCGTTTGCGGACGCTTTTTCAGACGATCTGCAAAACCGCAAACCGGCTGAAAAACCGGCCGCAAACCCGTGCCGTGGGGACAAGCCCTTAGAGCTGTTTATTTCGATTTGCCAAAAGTCATTGAGAGCACCTGTACAGTATTGTAATGTAACTCCTGTTCACTTTAATGGAAAGAGACCACATATAGACAGCCACTGCTCCACTATAAATGGGACCAACCCTATTCTCAACAAGTTGAGAGGTCTTGCCTGCAGAACAGCCATCAATCTGACTTTAATAAATTGTCAATTGGAAATAGATCATAAAACTGAATTATAGAACACCATTTGTAAGGAATAACTGCAGGGGAGTAGTGCATGCCACACAAAGCCCTAGGATACTGACAATTCATATCTAGTGAGATATAAGCGTATAAATTGTATCCCAAAAATAGCTTTATAGTTGCTGACCTGGTGGAGGACACAGGACTTCCATCTTTCTGCCACTCCACTCTAGGAAAAGGATAATCACTGACCCTGCAAAGTAGACGGATTGTTTGTCCAACTGATGCCTCCATGGATGAAGATTCTGCCTTGTCCAATATAAATCTACAAAGAAAGAAGAGAAATAAAAAAAAATCTTGGTTAAATCACAAAGATACTTAAAGGGGTTGTCTCACTACAAGGATTGCTTTTTATGTTAAAGATCTTGCAAAAACAAGTCACTTTGCAATATATGTCCATTAACAGTGTCCTACCTATTCCTAGATATCCCCTCTTGTATGGGCTGCATTAGCTCCTCAGGTCACTATAGCTACAGACCTGTTTGATCTATCCTGATAGGCTGCCAGCACTGGTTGCTATAGCGACAGACCTGGCTTCCACTGCAGCCTAGTGGAAGCCAGTAAACTCGCCCCTGAATTCAAAATGAACCAAAGTAAACAGGAAAGAGGTGAGATGAATCAGTGTAGTGAGACAACCCCTTTAAGGATATGTTTCCCATGTTTCCCAACTGACATATATTTTACATCTTATGCTACATCCAATGAGGCTACTCAGTTTTCTGGCACACTTTATATACCAATCATGCATGGAAACTGGGTGAATAAGTGACATCCCTTTATTTTATTTAAATCATGGGGGATGTGAAATGAGTGTCGAAACATATGCACTTCAGGTCCGTGTAAACTTCACAGTTTCACACAGATTCTGGAATTTGCTATTACACCGTGTGAACATACCCTAAAGGGGGTCATGCTGCAAGTTATTCCCTGTAATCAGTTGTAATCTTCTGGGAACTGTTCAGTTCAAAGTCTCTCTCATCACCACAGGTAAAATTTACTAGTATATGGTTCACATTGCAGCAATGTTCTGTGTCATGAACCGATATGTAGCCCCCTCCAGACTAAGAAACAATCTTTTTTCTAACGAATAAATGAAGATCATGAAAAAGGAGGCCTCCCTCTAGCAATTCAGAAAGTCCCAATTGGGTATTCGATACCAAACTGGTAATGCTAAATTACGATCAAGAGGCATCAAGGCTTTGAAAGGGGTGTTCTCATCTCAGACAGTTATGGGATATTCATAGACTACGCCATAAATGTCTTCTAGGTAGACACCACTCAGAACTCGTATAAAAAAAGAATGAAGAGAAGTGCAAAAGCATGAGCTGCTCTTCATTCTGAGCTGAGACTTAAGGACAGTGACAGGTGTGGGTCCTAGAGATGTGACCTACACCTACCAGACACTTCTGGCATATCCTATTGATATGCCATAAATATCTAAAATGGGAATACCTCTTTAGTAATCCCAAATTATCAAAGCACCTTACCGATAAATGGAGGACTGACGAGTTGAGGAACCTTCTTCCGCATTTGCCCCGTACTGAATTTGTCCTGTGGATGGTTGAGATGCTCCACGACCCATGTTGCTTTCATCCCACTCATGTCCAGCAAGATGTCGTCCTTCAGTGTCTTGGTCGAGGGTTCTAACTGTTGCCTGAGGACGCTGTCCTTGTTCATTTCCAAAAGCTGCTGCGTCTTCAGTCCCTGGTCGTTCATGTGACAAACGATCCCATTTCATTCCCCGCTTGCGGTAAACATACTCGATGGTCCCCGTTGCCCTTCCTGAAACCTTCTCACAGGACCGCAAACATTCTTCTTCAGTTTCAAAATTGTTTCTAATACCATGGCAGCCACCGTACCAGAACCGATTGCACTTTCCAACATCTGGCACAAAGTACCAGCGAGTTGTCCATTCACTGCAGGGCCCCAGAGCACTTGGAAGCAAACACATTGCTGCATAAGCTGTCAGAAATAAAATGGGTAAATAAGTATGGAAGGTGGTAAATTATAATTAAATTGATGGTGAAAGAAATATTGGCAGTGATATGAATCGTCCACATTTTCCTAGCTCTCTCTGCATTATATGGCCAAAAGCTTTTCTCCTATACCTTTAAAGGGGTACTCCCATGCTTGGCTTCAAACATGTAGGCAAAGGTAAATTAAGACTATTGCCAAATACATTGTTGTTCCGATTTTGCTTTCTTCCAGGAGTTAGAGTAGTTCTTATCTCCTGCTTATTTACAGAAGTTTCTCTAGTTACCAACCACCTATCTCTGCTCGAGAGCAGCCTGGCCGGGATGGTGATGATGTGTCTTATCTTAGCAGTACAGTAGCTTGTTCATCTTATTTTAACCCTTTAGAGTTCTGTAGCTTCTAATTTCCCTATTACAGGCTCAGCTAGGAATAGCAGAGCTGAAATGTCAGTCACTGCTGTAGACCCGCCGCAGCCTGAACAGGAAGGGTTAGCCTGAAGCTGGCTGTAAAGAGTAGGCTCTGTGACACAGACACATAAGATAACCCCTTTGACATAATGAATAGGAAGATAACACATGATAGTCTGCATGTTTTTTGTCTGCACTGACTGAGAGGGCACTAGAGAAGAAGCTAAGCAAGACAAGTGTTGCTTTTACACAGCCTGCCTAGTGTTAAAGTATCTGAAATGGTAAAACAACTGGGATAGGCAGAGATCCTTTTTTCCATTGATTCCAATTGTTATGGGATACTGAGCAAATATGTGTAGGTGTAGAATCCTTGTCTAGACAATGCATACATACATATATACATACATACCATAACTGGGTTTACTATTACATCCTTCACCAACTGGACCAGAGGCTCTGTTGACGTTATCAAAGCAGCATCCATACTGAGAGGTTCTGCATTCATCTGACGGCACCTACAATTATATGCAGTGAATAAGTCTCACAGTCTATATAAAAGTTATTGTTAAGTTTTGATAGATAGAGTTGTGCAATATGCTGGAGAATAAATTTTGACAAATTGCAGAGACCTGAAAAATACATCTACAACTGGACAACAATTATATGTAATCACAAAAATGATATATGCTGCATAAAGAATGCAAACTTTTTTTTTTTTTTTTTTACAATTGCTAATTTTTAATATGATTAGTAAATAAAAAAACAACAAAAAAGTTAAACAATTCAAGCAGAGGTGTTTTCTTCTGGACCCAGTTTACATCTGTGTCAATTTACGTTCAAAGTCTCCGTGGTTGATTCCATAAAAAAATGTAAGAAAAAAAAAAATAACGCAGCATGCAGTACTTTTATTTTCTGTTCCACTTCATGATCGACAATGGGTCCATAAAGAATTGTTGGTGTATGCCTTGAAATAAATCTGGGCGTGCCATAGATTTACTTAAGATTGTTGGAAAAGGACTGGCCTACTCCTGCCTCGGGTCCCGAGACACCTTGGAGTGCAGCAGTACCATTGTTATTAGTATTCTTTTAAAATGTGAACCAGGGCTTACTCAGCACTCCTCATTTATCAGAACGGATGGGGCTTGTCCCCATGGCACAGGTTTTCAGCCAGATTTGCAGATGGTTTTCGGATTTGAAAGCCATCTGTAAACGGATTGTCAACCTTTCACATGGACTTTAGTGGAAAATCCGTGCATCAGTCCCCACTGCATGGATAATTCCGCCGGACGTTTTTTTTTTTACACCGCCAGCGTTCCTAAAAACTTAGAACATGTTCATTCTTCCGCCCAGTTTTCAGACAGAACATGAACATGTGGGTGCGAAAAGGGGACACCTTAAATAAGCAAACCGTGGAGAAAAGCCGTCCTCGTGTGTGACAAAAAAAGACCAAATACCAGTCGGGATTTCTCGACCGGTATTTGGTCTGTGCCGTGTAAACGCACCCTTAAACCGAGAAGTTGGCCTGATTGGTGCCCATGCCATCTCAACAGAGCTCAGCTGTTATTTCTTTCACTGTACTTAAAGTAAATTCTGCACTTTTACGGTTTTTTTTTTTTTCATCCTTCCATTTTGATAAGTTAGAACCACTAGCCAAATTAGCATCCCTTTCAATATAGGTGGGAATATTCCTCCCAAATTTGTACAGTTCATGTGTTTTTCTGTCTAAATAAAACCAAAAATAAAGCACAGAAACAGTGAGTCATCTATAATAAGGTGCTGAACAGTTCGGAGTCATATTTCACATACTAAAGGGTCGGCTCTTGTGTTCCTTTCACTTGGGCATCCTTCATTGTTGGAGCCTTGAGCAGATGTGACGCCATCAGGGCAGCATCCATACCTACGAGAAAGAGAGATTTAAGCATTTAACAAATGTGTAAGGAATGCAGAGAAGTAACAGAGCCCCAATATAAAATTTGTAAAACCTCTTTTCCCATTCAATTGCTATGCATTATTTATAATACAATTTTTGTTCCCCCTCATATGAGGTAGAGTGAGGTTTTTCATTGTCTCGCAGGCTCCACGTTTTGGATGCAACTACATCCTTTCTAACCCCTCTTAGAAGTCTCAAAGACAAGAATCCAGCATCTTCCATAAATAAAATCATCGGTTTATTTGAAATCCACAAGTACAGAAACAGTGTTTCAGGCCATGGAATAAAGGCCCTTCGTCGCAGCCAAGGGCCTTTATTCTATGGCCTAAAATGCGTCAGAATTTGTCCCATTGTCTGTACTTTCTACCTGTGAATTTCAAAGAAATGGATGATTTTATTCATGGAAATTGCTGGATCCTTGTCTTTGATGCTATTGTCAATAGGGTGATCCTCGTACTTAAAGGGAATGTGTCATCAAAAAATAAGTCATTGTTTAAGTCCCATTTTTATGTTAAAAACATTTTTTAGGAATTTTTGGTTGTTTTTTTTTATTTTTTATTTTACATATCACTTTCAATATTTTTTAATAATTCTTAAGTCCTGCAGTTTTCACTTTGGCCACTAGGCCTTGTTTGCACTGCTGTAACAGCAGTCAAAGAGATGCTTTACAGTAGCTTCATGCACATAGGAGACTTAAAACTGACTCAGTCCCATTGACTTCTATAGGAGAGTTTTCTAGTCATGCTCTGTGACCTGGGAAGAAATCCGTGTGCAGGGAGGTGAAAGGGTGAACTGTGACTATCCCCTCTTGCGACTGGTGAATCCTGTGTTATCTATTCACACTGGTGTCTCCTTTCAGTTTGACCCTATTTGTGCTGATAATGAGCAGACAACTGAGAATCTTTCTGTACAGAAACAGAAAGTGTCAGACTATTATGAGGCTTAGTGGCCAAAGTGAAAACTGTAGGACTTAAGAATTATTAAAATATATTGAAAGTGATGTGGAAAATTTAAAAAAAAATAAGCAAAAAATTATAAAAAAAATGTGTTGAACATAAAAATGTGATTTAAACAATAAGTAATTTTTGATGACATATTCCCTTTAATATTTGAAATGGGTGAGCTGGACTGGACTATTGTGTTTAAGAATCTTATAAGTCTGCCCCTGTTGGCAAGCAGGATGTGTGGTCTGTGGAGCCCCAGCACACATAAGAACGCATTTTTGGTTCAGCACAATAAACAATCAGTATCCTCGGATTAAAGTCTTATCTGCCTAACCCATACATGTATACACATAGTCATCTTCCTGGCGTCAGCAGGAAAAGATAAGATGCTGTTGATAGGTGGACTTTTCAGCAAGCACGTTATCATATTAATAAAATATCAAAACTGTCCAACAGCAGAAGAGCGCAATAGAATACAAAATGATTTGAAGTTCCCCTTTAATAACGGGTTTACTCTTGCCCTTAAGAATAAAGGTGAATAAACAGAAAGAGGAATGGCACCACTACATGAAGTAAATGTATACAAATAAGTTATAGATACCAAAAAAGGAAAGAGTATAAACAATAAGGAAGTTGCACACATTCACCAATATTAGAAAAATAAAAAGTATATGTATACTTTATTAGGAACACAATATCCAATGAAAAAGATTTAAAAAGGCCCAAACAAGGGCTGGCACATATCTGAAATGAGAATAGTCAAAAGCAGATGCATCTACAACTGAATATAGAAGATAATACAACAAAAATGATAAAGTAGTAACCCCAAACATGCCACCATGTCAACACAAGGGCCCCTAAGAAAGATTAAGGAGACAATAAACATACACCTATAATGCAATAAGAAGTAAGCAAATTAATGTAAGTGTTAATAAACACACACAAAAATCTACAAATGTAACAACACCCAATACAAATAAAGAAGGAATCTAATGTGCACAGTGAAGCTCTAGATACAAAAAGTAATAATAATCAATAACAGACACGAATAGAGAGCTACACGGGAGTATTTATAGAAGTCAACAATACAGGTGGCTACATTAAGCAGAGAGAGACAAATAATAAAGATGGCGGTGTGGGTTAACAACCTCAAAGTTGTGGAAAGAAGGAAAAGCCCATGTGTATCGTCACAAATAGTGGCTCTCAGGGGCATATTCTATATTCAATTGTGGATATTTCTGCTTTTGTAGATGTTTATGTGCCAGACCTTGTTTGGGCCTCTTTAATGGTCTTTAGTATGTTTTTGTCTTCCTAATAAAGTATACATACATTTTGTATTTTTCGAATAATCAGTGGAGTGCCCAAGTTGTTTTTTTTTTTTTTTGTGTACTCTTTCTTATTTTATTTTTTTTTATCTTAAAAATAAAGAAACCCTGACAGGCCTCACTGAAAGATATGGGGTCTTATAAGATGCAACATAGCTGGCCAGGCTGAAAACAGAGCTGAAACAAGAAATTTTTTTCTTTTACTTAGGATATATTGTTTGAAACCTTAAAAAAAAAAAAAAAAGGAATTCTTACATGACTAGACTACCTGCCGCACTTACTGACATGCCTACCTGTTGCGTCTGCAGTCTCTGCGATTTAAGGGAATAAAGTTATCTTCATTAGGAGGGGCGGCAGCTGGGAAATAGAGACACAAATATTACAATAAATATAAGGGAGATGTAAGTAATGAAAGACTGATCTGATATTTTACAGAAATATCTCAGAATGTTAGTTTTAATAACATTTTACAAGTGTGTTACTCCGTTTTAGCAGGGCCACACTAGGGTAGCAATAGATAACATATAGCCCCTATTGTGGACTATATTTCTTTTCCCAATAACTTTGCCTGACATTTCATGGAGAATAGTCTTTATTCAAACAATACTTATCACAAAAAAAAAAGTTAATTTTTAAAACAACATATATAATAATTCCGTGGCAACTTATGTATACTTCTACATTGTGCTGTTCCTGGGGGGTTTTTTTGGCAGGGGGAAACGTATGAATAAATGGATAACTGGGTGGTACCAGCCCCCTTGTCAAAGGAGTCAAAGGAATGAGATGCTACACAGTCTGACACTATCTGCACTGATTAGGTAGGAACACACCCAGTTGTCAATTGGTACATAAGTTTTTAGGAGGAATAACAGAGAAATGACACAACACAGAGTTCTAAGAAAGAATGCTTCAGAATTGTTTTTTCATGAATAATAAGAAAAAACACTAAGGGCCCGTTTACATAGCAATGGACAAATACTGGTCGGTTTATCCGACCATTATTTGTCCGGTTTATGTGCCGTCCCCACGGCCATGGGGGAGGGGTGTTGGCTTTTCTCCGCAATGAGCAGAGAAAAGCCCTCCCCCTTCCCATGCTCATATTCTGTCCAAAAACCGGACGGAAGAATGAACATGTGCAGGGACTGCTGCACGGGTTTTCCATAGAAGCCCATTGTGCTCGTTTGCGGACGGTTTTTCAGACGGTCTGCAAAACTGCAAACCATCTGAAAAACCGGCCGCAGACCCTTGCCGTGGGGACATGCCCTAAAACAGACATGTTTTGTGAGCTTACAGGTTCCTTTTTAAAAGAACACTTAGCGTAACATGGTGGTCAAGTTTTGTGAAAAGTGCAGGATCCAAGGATTCCTAAATACAGTCACTCCCTTGGACCACTTGGTATTAGACAGTATCAGTCTTTTTCTGCGTGGTCCTTAAAAACGATGATGCACTATACCAGAGGTAGAATACACCCTGTTAAATTACCAAACAAAAATCACTAAAAAAAAGTGGCTGAAAATATATACTTACTGGGCTGCTTGTATCTTGTAAGCGAGAACTGATCAGAATTATCATAACCCCATGTGTCTTGCATACTTGGAACCTCTAACAAAGCAATTAACAAAATATGATTAAAAAACTCGTCCAGACTCCCAGAACCCCCACCCGTGTTTGGAAGTCTGGTAACATGAACAATTGCATGTTTAAAAACCCGACAGTGCTTTATTGTGATGGTTTCATCTGCTGTTAAGTTATTCAGCTATATCAACTGACCCCATCATCAGACTTGCTGAATCCTAGAGCGCTTGATGTGTGGAGAAGTCGTCACTTTCTCTATTCATTTCTATTAGATGCCCTTGTCATCTCCCGCCTTGACTACTGCAACATCCTTCTCTGTGGCCTCCCAGCTAGCACCTTCGCTCCCCTTCAAACCATTCTCAACTCTGCTGCCCGTCTTATCCACCTCTCTCCTCGCTACTCCTCCTGCCCTCCCCCCTGTAAAAACCCCCTCACCCGGGCTACTAATACTCAGCAAATTTTCTTTTCCAAGTTACTAACCATGACCTACAAGGCTCCCAAACCTCCCCCCTTTCCAAATAAAATCTCGGGCCCAAATCACCAGATATCTCCCCCACGGCAATCCCCCGCTCCTCCCCAGGACCTTTTTTCCTGTTCTCCCTTATCAGCCCACACAAAAACCGTCTCCAAAAACTTCTCCCTTTGTTTCCCCCACCTCGGGAAATTCACTCCCCCAACACTTTCAGAACCCCCTTCCACCCTCACCAGCTTAAAAAACCAATCGAAAACCCATTTCTTCGGGGTTTCCCAAAAACCCTTTTCAATAACCCTGCGCCACGGGTACTAACCCCCCCAAACATGTCCCGCCCCCCCCTCCCCTGTCTCTTCCCTCCTCCTTGTTTTTTTAAAAGCCTTCCCCGGGCCAGGGTCCCCCCCTTCCCTTTTGAAACCATTTATACGTCATTCTTTGGGCCCATTATTGTACCACTTGACATACCCATGTATGAACCCCCCCCAAAATTTTGTACAGCGCCCGGGAAAAAAAGGGCGTTTTTAAAAAATAAATTTTAAATGATAATAATAATTAGATACTCTTAATTTTTGCTAAATTTTTTTAAGTTTTTAAAAAAAATAGCTTTCTTTTCACTTTCTCCAAATAACATACCTGCCCTGGCACAACGGTTTAAATAAATGCGGGAAATCCATACCCCCAATAAAATAAAATTTTAAAAATTTTACGATCACTAAAAGGGGGAAAAAAGAAGTGATTTGATATTTTAAAGGCCCTGGAGTTAGGATATGTGAAATTACAATACTTTTTAAAAAAGGGAAATTCAAAAACCTAAAGTTTTGTGTTGAACCCCATTGGGTTATTTTCCCAAAACGGCTAATTTTGGGAAAATGAAAAATTTTGGCCGGGGTATTTTCCCTCGAAATTTTTGGGCGTTTAAATTTTGCGATAAAATTTTTGCCCCGCAATTAGGGGAAATCCAACTCTCAAAAGGGGCCTAATGGTTTACCCCCCTGGGGCCCCCAACCCGGGGGGACCCAAAAACGGATGTAATTTCCCGCGCGGGGCCGGGGGCTAAGTGAGCAAACCCGGCAAACCCCCCAAACCCACCCGGGGGTAAAGCAGGACAAGGGCCGAGGGCCTTACCCAGCCCCCCTTGTGCCTCAAATTTAGCCCCGGCGGCCCCCCCCCCACACAGTGGAAAGGGGCCCCCACATTAAGGGCGCCCCCAAAAAACCCAGGGAAACCCCTCCCCCCTAAGCCGGGCCCCCAAAACCATCTTCCCAAATTAAACGGGGCGGGGGGGTTTCCGCATTTGGGGTTTCATACCCCAAAAACCAAAGATGGGGAAAAAAAACCCAACAAAAAAAGAGAAAAGGGAAACATGTCTCCCTTTTTCGAGCAGATCCTTTGGGGGTTCATTTGGGGGCAGATTACTGGGGTTCCCCCCAAATTTAAGGGGGATAACCCGAAATCCAAACAAGGGGGAAAATTTTCCCCTCAAAAAAAATTAAAAATTTTTTGGGAAAAAACCCAAGCTAGTCCCTTGGGGTTTCGCCGGGGATTACCAAATTTGGGTTTTTTTCCTGTGGGAAAAAAACCCCAAACATGTAAACATACCCCCTTAGCTACAGGGGGTGCAAAGCATGAAAATTGCCCCGGGGCCCCTGGAGGGAAACCAAAGGGTCCCTGCTCATGGAAAAAAACCCCAATAAAACAAAAAACCCCTTTGGCCGGGGTGTCACCCCAAAAAAGGGAAAAACAGAAAAAATAAGGAAAAGAAAAAAAAATATCAACAGGGAATTTAAAAAAATTTATACAAAAGACACCCCCAAATTTTTAAGCTAGTTTAAAAAAAAAAAAAAAAACAAAAAAAAATAAAAAAACAACAATTTAAAACCCCTTTATAAAGCCTTTTTTAAAAACCAAAAATGTTCGAATGCTTGATTACATGAATATAAAATAATCTACAACTTACGCTGTCGCAGGTGACATGGCTGCATATTACAGCTCTCTATCACAGATGGCTTATCTTTTTCAAAGGCTTCCAAAAGGTCCCCCCGGTTCAAGAAGTTCCGATCGTTGCCCAGCGCAGATCCCCTCCCGTTTTCTAATCCCCCGCTGAAAACAGCTTTTAAAAAGCACAAAGAATTTTAAAGAATTTGCAAAAAATGGAAAACCTTCGTTAAAGGGTTCAGTCTAAACCCAATCTTCCCAAACAGGGCCGATATTGAAAAAATAGAAACAATAAATTTTTCCTTAAAACATTGAAGGAGTTTGTTCGCATTTTTCTGGGACCCAACCCAAACATATTTGAAGCTCTTATTTTTTCAAAAAACCTTTTGGGAAACTTTAGGCCCCAAATAAAACCCACGGGTTTTTTATAGGAATGGCTTAAAGGGAATGTGTTATCAAAAATAACTTTAAAGTTTAACTCACATTTTTATGTTCAAAAAAACATTTTTTAAGAATTTTGGGTTATTTTTTTTAAAAAAAATTTTCCATAAAAATTTTCAATATTTTTTTAAAATAATTCTTAAATCCTCCCCGAATTTTCATTTTGGGGGCCACTAAGCCCTAATATTTTTCCCTGAACTTCCTTTCTGAGGAGAGTATTCTCAGTTTCTGCTCTTTTATCACACAAAAATTTTTAAAAACTAAAGGAGACACCAGTGTGAATAGATAACACAGGATCCACCTTCCCAAAAGGAGATGCCCACATTTCCCCCCCTTTCACCTCCCCTGAACACGTTTTTCTTCCCAGGCACAGAGCAGACAAAAAAACTCTCCTATAGAAGTCAATGGGGCTGATTTAGTCCCTTTTAAATCTCCTATTTTTGCATGAAGCTACTGAAAACATCTGTCCTGAAATGATTTAAAAGCAAATGCAAAAAAAGGGCCAGTTTGGGCCCCCGTGAAAAACTGCAAAACTTAAAAAATTATTCAAAAATTTTAGAAAATGATAATGAAAAAATTAAAAAAAAAAAAAAAAATTCCTAAAAAATTTTTTAACATAAAAATGGGGGGTTTAAAAAATGACTCATTTTTTGATGACACATTGCCTTTAACTTTTTTCCCCTGCACTAATTTGGATAAATCTTCCCCATTGTTCCTGGAACTTCTCAGCAGGGGGAAAAGGGGAAAAATAAATTTAAAAAAAGTTAAAACAGAAAACTGTGGTCCCCTTGATTTTTGGGCCTTGAGGGGGAGGTAAAATTTACCGAAATGAAAATTTCGTTTTTGGGGTCAATAATATTAAAAAACTTTAATTCCTTTGGGTTTTTAAAAAGGAAAATTTGGGTTTAAAAAAAATAAATTCGTTGAGGGATGATGGAAAAAAATCCCTTAACCCACTGTTTTAAAAATGTTTACATGTATTTATTGGGGCAAACTCAAAAAATTAGAAAATTCCCTTGAAAATGAAAGGACTTCTCCAGGGAAATTTTCTTTTTATTTGTTTTGGCTCAGAAATGTAAATTTAATTTAAAACCCTTTTTAATTCATATTGTAAAAATTTTATACAATATATGGGGTTTCCCCAATTTTACTTAACTTATTGATACCAATTATCTTTTTCAGTGGAAATTTAATTTTTTTTAGATGCACTAAATAAAATTCTGGGAAATTGGAAAATAGGGATTTAATGAAAAATGACTTGCTTTTCCCCCCAATAGGTGGGCAAGTTATTTTATAATTTTTTTTTTTTTTTTTTTTTGAGAAGCTTAGCAGCAGGATCATGTGATGTGCTTTATATAAAGATATTTTTGTACCAACTGGGATTTTTACCCAAAAAAGGGAAAAAAATCAGTCCAGTAACATTTTTGGCCCGTAAAAATTAAAACTAAATTAAGGTTTCTAATATTTATTTGGTTTTAGTATGTAAGGTTTGAACCCAGGATTTTTTATTAAGAGAGAATCCTGGTGATCACGCCCTAGGAGACCTTGTAAAGGGGGCCCGGTTTACCAAAACGGCTTTTTTCAAGCCATAAAAGGACGGGTTTTCCCCCTGCAATACGGCTTGAATAAGAGGTGGGGGGGCTGGGCCCGCCGGCCCCAAATAAATTTCATTAAACCCACGGCGCGTAAATTTCGTCTGGGTAAAATTTCCCTGTCCCCCTTTTTCCCCGCCCCGGGGGATTCGCCAACGGTAAGGAAGGCCGGGAAACCCCCAGTTCCTAAAGAACTGTGGATTTTCCGAAATGACTGGGGCGTCCCCCCTTTTAGGGGGCCCTAATTCGGCCCCAGTAAAAGGCACGCAATAAAAGGCTGCAATCCGGCCCAAAAAAAGCCCCCTGTTAGCGCCCTTAAAGACCACCGCTGTGTTCTCCTCTCCCCCCTGGGTGGGGACCAGTTTTCTAAAAAACCCCCTCCCTCTAGGGGAAACTTTAACTAACCAAAAATTTTTAAACCCCAAAAGCAATGGAAAAAATTTGTCTTAGGCTATGTTCCCCACATCGTAAAATGGGGGGGCGTACAGTAAAAGCCCCGCCAAAACGTGGAAGGGTTTTAGGAGCCCCCTGAAAACGTTTCGTTTATCCTGCAACATGGGGGGGGGGGCGGCCACATTGACAGCATTAAATTTGGGACGCGTATTCACCCCAAGAAAATTTAAAATTTCCCCTTTTTTCCCCCACCGGGGTACAATAGATCGTAAACGTAAAAGCGGGAGAAAGGGGGTGCTTAAAAAATTTCCTTTAAATTCCCCCTATGAGAACCTTTTGGGGTTACTGTAATTCCGGCGCGATCTCTCCGGGATTTTGAGCCAAATACGGGTGGGGAAAAAAGCGTGCCGAAATTCCCCCGTGTAAACATCGCCTTAGATTTCATTAAGAGTCAAACCAAAGGTTTGCAGCAACAAGGGGTATGTCTGAACTCACAGAACACAATGAATGTGATTAAAAGAAAGATGTATAAGTGAAGACGACCAGACTCAACTGATGACAAAATGGACTTTATGGAAAGGAATGGTTTTCATCTGGGTACCACAACAATTTTAATTGAAATCTTAAATAATGGGTCTTCACTCATAAATTTTAAAGGCCTGGTCCAAAAGTAATGAGAGGGGCCACATGAGTGATGTTAGTACGTGTGGCACGTCACTTTTGCTGGTATGTAAACAGAGACCGGCGGGGGACCCCTCAAGTGTTGGTTCCGGTGTGGTGGGAGATTATACTGGTGAATAATATTTGTACTTTATAACATTTTCAGATGACAACTTATTTTTTACTCTTGAAAAAGCCCTTTAAACATTTCTCCCTTCACTACTTTCAATTCAAAATTCCACAATTAGTTGAGTGGATACTAAATGTAAAAGAAATCACCCCCCAATTAGAGGTTTTGGGAGATGTATTGACTATAAACAAACAGTAGGTAATCAACATGTGAAATATTTCCCTACCAGACCCCATTCTCCGATATGCCAGCCAATTTCCTGCACACAGTTTTCGCCATAGCATAGCTGGTTATCAGCTGGTTTGACCTGGTGCATGCATGCCGTGTCCTGAACAATGGCTCCAGTGTCTGTATTGCATGTTACTGCTCGTTTCTGAATTCCTTCTCCACACTCAGTTGAGCACTGAAAACAAATAATTAATTGTTAAACTCCATCAAACAATGTTTTATTTCCTGCTTGTTTACAGATGCGTTCTTAGGTTACAAACCACTCCTCTGCTCTAGTCCTCTGCTGGACTGATTATGCCACTCCCTGCTGTGTCTTATCAGCAGGATGGAGGTTGTTTCTCAGTCTCTGATGTTATCTTTCTTACTGAGGAAACTTGAACCTTTTTGAGTTATTGAACAGTGAGATGTTAGTAGCCATTCTGTAGCTGTCAAGTGATAGTTATTTTTGTATGTAAATACACAAATAACTGTGTGAATGTAGAATGACCCTGTTCATCTTTGCAATTTCCTCTCATGACAAAACCAATCTCTGGTAGCTCACATTTATATCTATATATATATGTCCTGCTTGGATAGTTTAAAAAAAAAAAAAAAAAAAAAAAATCTACATCACCAATGTCTCTCTAACAGCTGCAGCTCGGAATAGGAGCTAGCAGAGCTGAAATGTCAGTCAATCCTGTACAACTGTCCACAGAAATTAAATCTGTGTCAGCTATAGTAGAAGACATACATTTGCATCACTTTTTGCACCATTTAGCTGGCTCATAGTTGGCTATATCCTCTCCCATCAAAACCCACCCACTTTTTTCCCCATTTTTAAAAGTAGTAAGAGTGCGTTCACACGGCAATGGACAAATACCGGTCGGTTTATCCGATCGGTATTTGTCCGGTTTGTGTGCAGTGCACACGGCCGCGGGGGGGGGGGGCGGCTTTTCTCCGCGACGAGCGGAGCCCTCCCCCTTCACATTCACAAGCACAGATTGCGTCCGAAAACTGGACGGAAGAATGTGCAGGTAGAATGTTTAGCGGATGGCCCGCGGGTGGAAAAACCGCCGAGTGGAAAACTCGTGCGGTGGGGACTGCTGCACTGGTTTTCCATAGAGCACCATTGTGCTCATTTTCGGATGGTTTTTCAGACGGTCTGCAAAACCGCAAACCGCCTGAAAAACTGGCTGATAACCCGTGCTGTGGGGACATGGCCTTAGAGAAATAATAATTTGGCATTTCTGCTTTGCTACTACTTACCTGTGTCCAGGGCCCGGGGTTCCACTTAGCACATGCTCGGAGATTGCAGACTTGCTGAGTTGGAGGCTTTTCTGTAAACGCCGTGCACTCTGCATCATGCACAGCCTGCTGGGAGGCTCTGCCTTCATATGTTACGCAGTATACTGAACGGGTCTGAGTGCCTCCCCCACAAGTGGTTGTACATGGCCCCCACTCACCAACCCTCCAGCTGAAATTACAATAAAATGGCAAGGGCAATACAAATATGTTTACAGCATCAGAAATCCTGACACAGAGCATGTGGCATAAAAGTGGGAAGGTCGATACCCATAATACATTGCAGGTCTATACATTTGGCATGGAAGAAAGTGCCTGAAGTCAACGGAATTAAAATGAGAACGACAGGAGGAGTATTTCCTCCATTATGGGCACTCAATTGGTAACTATGTGATAATCATAGGATAAAGTACAATGAAATTACATACTATATGGTCTTGACTGGCCACTTGACTGCAACATGCTCTGGTCAGTAACATATTTAATATAACACAAAGCAATTTCCTTTCCACCAATTAATATTCACCAAGACCCACCGCCACATTATGCAGAATAGTCCTAACCAAAGCACGGAGTCTGCACGGGATGCATTAGTCTGGTATATACGCAATACACTTTTGTCACATAACCTAGGGAATCTAGTACAGAAGTATATACACTCACAATATAAAAAATGCTTAACTTTAATATGTAATATATCTGGTTACTTACAGGACAATTCTATCAATGTACCTACAGAACCAGTGAAGCATGTTTATGCATATAAAATGTTGCTTTTATACAGAATTAGAAGGTATAATGGAATATATTCGAGCTATAAAATCATTTGTAAACTTTGAACATGTCCTTTTCAACATTTAGGTGAAAAATGTCGATGTTAAAGAGATTTTAAGATGATGTCTCATTATGCCCTATAATAGCATATGGGAATCATACAGTCAGCCACCGCTCATAACCCTATTTTTAACCAGAGCCACTATCAGAGTATCAATCTCGCCGGTAGACTCAGACCATCTATGTCTTAGGACATGTTCTCACAATGTATTTCAGTACATGCTGAAATATATGCAAAACAATGTTCTAAACCACTCTTGTAGACTGCAATGTAAACGACGCACTGTCATTCACATGACACGTATTTTACCCCCCGTATTTTTCACCACTCCTGAAAAGAATTGACGGGTCAAATCTTTCAGACGTTACGTGCCGTGAAATAATCAAGTATAGGAGGCAGAAATCTGCCTCGGGCATTACGCACTGTTTACTCATTGAAATTATACAGTTCCAGGCAGGGCTGGGACAAGGTATTCTGTTGCCCTAAGCAAATAAGGCACAAAGTGCCCCTAATATGGAAAATTCAGCCCATTACATGCCTCCTTGCGCCCCCTTTTCTGCCTGAGAAGAAGTGGCGCCCTAGGCGGTCACTTACCATCGCCTACCCATTGTCCCGGCCCTGGTTCCATGCACGCAAAGAGTGCCGTGTGAATGTACTCTTAGGCCGTGTTCACACGGCTTATTCAAACCGTAATTGCGAGCCGGATTTCGCTCGCAATTCCGGCTTGAATAAGGTGCGGGGGCGCAGCTCCCCAGCCCCATAGACATGCATTATCCACGGCGCGTATTGCGCCTGGATAATGTGCATGTCACTTTCTCCCCGCCCAGCGGATTCGCCGAGCGGGGAGGAGCGACGGAATCCACTGCTCTCTATGAGAACTGTGGATTACCGTAATGACTGCAACAGATTGGAGCCGTACTGAAGCGCAAATCCAGCGCGCAGTACGGCTTCAATCCATGCCGAAATAAGCCGTGTGAAGATGGCCTTACTGTATTGCCACTGATTATCTCTACAGTGGCCTACGTGGGGGAAGCAATGGCTGGTTGCAGCCTTCCCTAGTCATTATGGCTGATCATGGTCAGACTCGTGGTAATCAGCTGACTGCTGGACCAGCTTCTATCTGAAGAGACTTTTTCTTCAGGAGAAGTTTACTGAAATGCTTATCCTAACAAACTTGTATCATCTTATTAAAATGGCAATGTGTATTGATAAATCAGAAAGATTAGATCACAAAGATCCCCAAAAATGCATAACCGAGGGTACAAGCCTAGAACTCCAAAGCTTTTTATGGCTATAGCACCACACCAAATAGAAGAAAAACTATTGTCACCCGAGTATCTTAGGTTTTTAGTATCATCTCAAAAGGTATTTAGGAAGCCAGTTAGTTACTCCAAAGCAGAACCAAACACCACCACAACTCTCCCATTTACCTGGTCATTTTTGTGTTCACTATACGACTCCACATTGTCGGCTGATATAAGTAAGACATCCTTTTGCATAGAATAAGCAGATACAAATCAACATGCATAATGTAACATGTCTGCAGCTACAATTCTAATAAAAAAGTATGGGCGATCTCCCTAAGGAGAGATCTTCCCTTTCTGAGCCACTCATTGCCTCCCACTCAGCCAAGCTAGCATCGCTCTGCTCTGTACTGATGAGGGGCAAAACCCCGAAACGGCTGTATACAGATGGGTGATGCTGGCTTGGCTAAATATCCCTTATTGCTTTCCAAAGACCCAGTGGGTCAAAAGCAAATTGAGCATTTGTTACATACAACAGAGGGCGCTTGAGCTTCTCAGCTCCTTTCCCATAATGCCTTGTGACATGCAGATGCTTCGTGAAGTGCAAAAGGCAATTTCGAATCTCCACACGCCTATATAGGCGCTCTTCCTAAGGAGAGATCTTCCCTTTCTAATGAAAATTAACTCAGTTTAACTTAAACGGGGATATGTCTGGTATTGTGGTTTGGATACAATGAAGTGAATGAGGCTGAATTGCTTTAGCACAAACAGCCCGTGGATAGGTTTGGTACTGTTTTTGGAAGAAAGCGGCCATGTTTAGAACATAACATTTTTAGATTAGAAGCATTATTGGATCACTTAAAAGATCCCATTGGTCAAAATAAAAGTCTGTAACAATTCAGTTTATGAGGAATTACTGGGGATAAGCTACAATACCAGACAGTCAAAAACAAGATTGGCGCTGTTTCTGAAGGGGTAGAGGAGTGGACTTTTTTCCTAGTTAAGTCTGAAATACAATATATAAACGTCATGTATCCTGAAGAAAATCTAAGCAGCAATAAATTGCAATTCTAAGTAATTGAACAACAATCTGACATTTTCCATGATCCAATGTCGTATTGAGGGTTATCAGAAATGACTACCTTTTTGTCTGTGGACATGGCTGTGTGCTACAAGTCCTGTTGCTTTCTGGAGCAGATCTCCCTGCACACATATAAGCTGGATATGCTTCGTTGTCTATAGTGCAGTACACCAAGCGTGACTGGTAACCTGCCAAGATAGAAAGTCATGAAATTATAGCAGTAGTACTTTGAGGTCCACTACTATTTGTGTCTGGTCATACCTCCACCACATTCTGCACTGCACTCAGTCCAGGAACCATAGCTCCATTGATATTCATCTCCATCAAGTTGGTTGGGTAGATAGTACTCATAATGTACTCCTCTGTTGGGTTCTTGTCCAATGAGCTGAGATTGTAACAACATACAATTAGTTGCTATTATATTCTGCGTCTCATCCTGCCACATTGCTTTTTGGGTTAAAGGGGTCATCTCACTACAAAGATTGCTGCTTTTTATGTTAAATATCTTGCAAAAACATATCATTTTGCAATATATGTCCATTAACAGTGTCCTACCTATTTTGTGATATCCCCTCTTGTATGGGCTGCATCAGCTCCTCAGATCGCTATAGCTACAGACCTGATTGTTCTCTCCCGATAGGCTGCATGCACTGGTTGCTATAGCTACAGACCTGGCTTCTATTGCAGCCTAGTAGAAGCCAGTAAACACGCCCCTGAATTCAAAATGAAACCAAGAAAACAGGACTTAGGTAAGATGAATCAATGTAGTGAGACAACCCCTTTAAGGGAAATGTGTATTCTATGGAGCCAGCAGAAATGCCAATAGCACCATTTTTCTAAGGATAAAATCGAGAAAAAAATCTATCCAATATAGGTTTCCCCCCCAATTAGGTAACAGGCTGTCCCAATGGGCAATTTTTTTTAACAATCTACAATTCTCTGTAGCTCCAGCTATTAGTTGACTATTTTTACTCAATAGTACCTATTTCAAGTGTAAGGAGGGTGTACCTCAATAACTAAAGGCTCAGTAGTTGGTCCTCTGGCTGTCAGTACTTCAGGTGCCAAATCTCCCTCAGATCCTCGATAGTAGTGAAGAACAGTATTGGCTACATGCAGGGCACGGCTGTACTCAATAGTCCAATGTCCATTCAGGTAATATTCCCCACGAGCATTCTTTACAGCTGCAAATATGGATGCTTGTTATAGTAAGGTAAACATCTGGGAAGCCACTGTTATATTAGAAGTTGTGAAATCCGTCATTATAACATTTTGCTTCCATCTTGTCAATACAATGTTCAACGTTTAATTGTAATTTCTGTTACCTAAAAAGTTTCTTGTGGGTGAAACTTCCTTAATTTGTATATTGATGGCTCCAATTGGAATGGTGAAAAGCTGACTGTAACCTGAAAGATCAATGTTGAACTCATAATATAGATCATTAGGAGACAAATCTGTTAACATTTAAAGTATGCAAACCGGATTATTAAAAAGAAACAAATCACTTTGTCAGCTCTTCAGAGAAGAATTATTGGCTCACTGAGGACAACTTATTTTTTCCACGCTTTCCTTATTAAAGGAAATAAGAGCTGTGAGCTCTAAAGCAATCAGACGACTCTCCCGCTTCTCCTCCTTTGTAGTTCTTTGGCTCCATCACACACTGATGACCGCTTCATTGCAAACACTGCCCTGCGGATCCGGATGATGAATGCCAAACAACTCCAGGCACGTGTAATGGAGGTGAGAGGCAACCAAGTGTCACGCCAGACCAATCATACCTATTTACATCAGCATGGTCTGCGTTCTAGACAACCTGACCACACCACCATCGTCTTTCATGGGCCACGGAGCATCTACACAGGACGAGGGACCAGTAGTCTCAGTGCTGTTCAGTGATGAAAGTTGATTCACTCTTAGCAGAAATAATGGCCACCAACAATTCTGGAGACCTTGAGGAGAGCGCTATGCATCAGACAGGTCATGTACCTTGCCGGTCATCTAGCACGCAGGTGTAAACGGTTACTAAGGGTCTAACGTGACACTTGGTTCCCTCTCACCTCCCTTAAACGTGCCTGGAGTTGTGCGGCATTCATCATCCGGTTCCACAGGGCATTGGTTACAATGAAGCGGTCATCAGTGTGTGATGGAGCCAAAGGACGTCCACTTCTTTGCCTTTCTAAATTTATACAAAGATGTTATTGGGCACCACAAAATATAAAAATGTGTCCTAGCTAAATGCCCAAACAAGCTACAAGAACAAAAAAAAGACAAGGGGGCATATACCACAGCTGCAGGATATCACATAATACAAAGCAAGGACCCAATACCCCTAAAAACACTTAGGGTGGGTTCACGCGGCAATGGACAAATACCGGTCGGTTTATCCAACTGGTATTTGTCCGGTTTGTGTGCCGTGCACCTGGCCACGGGGGGGACGGCTTTTCTCCACGATGAGCGGAGAAAAGCCCTCCCCTTTCCCATTGACATGCATATATTCCGTCCGAAAACCGGACGGAAGAATGTGCATGTAAAATGTTTTTCGGGGGGCCTGTGGGCGGAAAAAACGGGTTTTCCATAGGAGCCCGTTGTGCTCATTTTCGGCAGGGTTTTTCAGGCGGTCTGCAAAACCGTCTGAAAAAACTGCCGAAAACCCGTGCCGTGAGGACATGCCTTTAAAACCAGAGTGGAAAACAGGCAGGACTAACACCCCATGCATTAAGCTGCAGGAGGACCACTTCCTCAGAAGTAAATGAAAGATAGGATAACCTCCTCCATTCTTTATGCTCTATGTTGACATTGTTTGTCACAATGTTATACAATACTGTATATATAAGTCATGCATAAATGATTGTCTGTGAGGCTACTTTTTGTTTTGGTATCATGATGTCAAAATGTGAACAGCAGGATGAGGAGGACTGTTTAAATCCCAATTTAAATTGATCCCCTAAATTTATTGGTTGATTCAGGGATCAAACATCTGTTGGGATTTGCCATTAAGCTCCTTGTTAGAGATCAGCAAGTTGTGTAAAAAGTACTGAAACATTGAACAGTTGGACACGTGCATCAAAAGGGAAGAGATAAGTCTCATTTAGTGCATTTAAAAATTTTCTTCAAGAAATGTTATGTTCATCCTGAAATTTCAACTAAAAGCCAAATATCCCTAACTCTTGTGAGTAGTGTATCTTTACTACAGCGATCCCTGTGGTGTGAGCAATCCACAAACAAGGAATTGGCGAGCTGGTTTTGCTTTATGTTCTCTGCCTAATGAACTTCATATCCCACAATTATTGGGAGCAGTCTCAGAGACAAAGGGGTGCTAAATAAAGAATTACAAAGGATGTGTCCCATTAACAGTTTTTTCTGCTGTCTTTCTCTGATGCCCATAATAAAAGGACTATAAAATTTTATATGCGCACCGAATTATAGTACTCTCATCTAACCATTTATTACTCCATAATTGGACCGATTTCACCACCCTAGCTATTTTACTTTAGCGAGTGGGGTCTGTGAGGCGGGGAGTCTGTCGAGCCATGCCTGGGTTTACATTTGGTTAATTGTTCTACACCATTGTTTCTTACATTGAATAATTAAACATCCTGATAATTTATGATTAAGATCAAAAAGATTGTAACTTGGATAATTTTTAATGCTACAAAACGTTATCCTTTATAGCTTCATCTATTGGCTTAAACTTTTTCTTGTACACAGGTGGTGGCATCATAAATAGTAAGTCTACGTCCTTGTTTATTCATCTATAATATCCCCTAGGAATGATATTGGTCTGTTATTTAATCTGTTTCCTTAATTGTCACACTCGTGTTATCACGCTATCTGATTGTATTTTCATTATAGAATTTGACTTTGTTGCAAAATCATAATCACCCAATAAAATGATACTTGAATAAGAATTTTTTTTTTATATGAGATATAAAATAAAATATGGGAGGGAAGGTTTTTGTTCTCCGACTCTTTGATAAAACCCTGCTTCCAATCACACAGCAAACATTGGTGCATGTGTACTGTTTGACATTTGCCACAATTCTGGCTTAATTTGCAACAAGAATTGCATATATATACCTTGCATGTGCTTTAGACTCTTTCTGTTCCTTGCTTGACAAGAGTGTGTGACTTGGATGCATAGGTGTTTGGTTTAGCTTATTGTGGTCATGGCTTGCAACGCAACATCATGCCCTACATGTTGCACCTAAGTTTGATGGAGTATATTGGAAAATTAAGCCAACCCAATAGCTGGTATAACCGTTAAACAACTGTGTCTAAAGATGCACCATATTTATCATCAAACGTAATTCACTGTGATACATACGTAAATGTAAAGAGAGACAATAAAGTTGGTTGAAGTTTTCCAATGACATAGTGGAGGTTGCATAGTGGTATACACCCTACCATTGTACGTGGTTCAGTCTAATTGTATACATTCGTAAACGCAGACACAATAGCCTAAGAATAAGTCACTGATTAATTATTAGACAGTTTTTGTAAATATGTCACAAAGTCTTTAGACTAATATGCGTTTACTACTGAAGCCAATCATAGACACAATGTTTGGTGGGCCATAATGGCAGAAAACAAGAAAATTGTGATTATTTCAACCAGTTCCGGGACACCAGGTTACAGCACAACATACCTTTGGATAATGTCGGAGAGTCGTAAGATCCTTTGACTTCATAGCACGAGCTACCATCCCCTCCACATACCAAACAACGGTCCTCTCTCTTCGGATGAATCCAATATGTTATCGCAACCAACAGTCTATATAAAATTGTACGTTTTTGTGGAAAATGAACAAATGGGAAATTTGATTTTAGTCAAAGCCTTCAATAAAAATGACTTAAACATACATCCCTAAAAAATGACTAAGGAGACTGTCAAAGATTGTCATCAGATATTTGCTAAAATTAAAGTACATGATAATAAAGTATAAAGGTATCAATCCCTTTGCATATCTGACTTGACATGAGTCAAGACCTCACACCTGTTCATAGGTTTAGTCTAGTATTGCAGTTCAGCTCCAAATAATAGGAAAGCTCTGACAACACACCCAAACTGTTGATAGACCTAGTGTGGTTTTAGACAGAAAACATCCTTTCTTTTTTTTTGTAATAATCCTGGACAACCCCTCTAAACCAAAACAAGCAAAAAATAGCATGGCCATCACTAAATTAAAACGCAAAAAGAATTTATGTCAAATAGAAAATTGTGTCGTACCTTGCATACACCCTCTACACAGATGTCTCTTCTGCCAGGTTCACATGGAGTTCCATCCAGCACCGCCATCCTGTGCCGATAGTAAAAATTCTCTCCTTTGGGTATGCAGTTTAACTCACACTTATTGGAGACTTTGAAAAGCAAGAACATATAGAGCATGCTTTACGTCCTCATTGGATCATTTACATCACACCAAAAATTAGTAAGAGACTTAAGAGTGATATAATCATTAACTATTCATTTTGAAATTATAAACCTGTAAAATGCATCTTCATGCAACGAATACAACTTATAACTGTCTATTAGAGACCCTCTATACTTGGTCAACACAGTATTTCACTTGCAGATTTGCTCCAGAGCTCTCCTTCCTATGGTTATTTGAAGCTACAGTATATCAATTTCAGATCGAATGTACTAAGCCTGGTTCATATGGGCTTGTGGGGTGTTGAATAGCTGTCATGGCAGCCAGTAACCTTGGGAAGGTCTCCAAGCCTGCCATGTTACTACTCTTAATACACCTTGCCAGACTTAAAGGGGTTTTGCCACGAAGTAAAATTGACATGGGAAGCTTGTAAATTAAATAACAAACATTTTCACCATTCATTATTATTAAAAGTTACGGACTGTTTTTGTTTTAGCTGCTCCATTAGTGATCCATTGTT
This sequence comes from Phyllomedusa bahiana, assembly GCA_025379985.1. Lineage (NCBI taxonomy): Eukaryota > Metazoa > Chordata > Amphibia > Anura > Hylidae > Phyllomedusa > Phyllomedusa bahiana. The sequence goes on along the minus strand of JAODAL010013307.1, from coordinate 52,897 downwards.
TACAGCTCGTCTCCAGAGGATACCACCAGGGCTGAGAACTCCTCACTCCTGGTCGCACATGCTCAGACATAACTTCTACTCTCAGGCAGCTGCTGAGTGTTCAAACCCCAGGTGCTGTCATTCGACTCCTGTCCTCTGTACTCCTTAGTAATTAGTCAAACAGTGCAAAAAAAAAAAAAAAAAGAACCCTCTGAGGTATGTACATTGATAAAGAGAAAAAAAAATCCACACGTTTGGTTCCTGCAGGGATTTGAAACTAGGACCCTTGTGCTGTGAGGCAAAAACTTTACCGCTGAGCTACATTGTAGCTAATCACAGCTCTATACATAAACAGACATTTCTTTGACTACAGAGAGGAAAGCCCTGGTGATGTCATCCTGCTGGGTCACATGATATGTCAAACAAATCACACACGCCTCCTTCTGAGCACACAGAGCTGAAGAGCTGGATGCAGGAGGTATGAAATGAGATCATGGCAAAACCCCTTTAATTCAGAGCTATGGGCTTTCTGATACAAAGCTCCAATTCCTTGCACAGACAGAACTATTTACTTGTCATCCTTTGTCCACCACTAGGGCAAGCTTAGGAGTTTACTGTATACAGATTTATTATCGAGTTCAGACAACACTGAATTTACAAGAGTATTATCAGCTCGTAATGTCCACACCCACAAAGAATTGACATGTCAATTCATTGAAGCGTTTTACGCACCAATAATAATCAAGTATAGGAGAAAGAAATGTGCCTCGAGCGGTCCGGGTCATTTCCTCGCTGAAATTGTACGGCAAGTGCAGAATTTTCAATGAGGAAACACCTTTTTGGTGCTGACAGTGTCAGCGGCCATAAGGTCATTGTATGAACCTAACCTAAAGAACAAGTTATTTAGAAAGGTTACAGCGTGTAGCACTTCACAGCAGTATCTTCCATATAATACTAATGGGTGTGTAGCACTTCACGGCAGTATCTTCCAATATAATAATGGTGTGTAGCATCAGGCAGATTCATATTGCAGATGGGTGTGTAGCACTTCACGGCAGTATCTTCCATATAATAGGAATGGGTGTATAGCACTTCACAGCAGTATCTTCCATATTACAGGAATGGGTGTGTAGCACTTCACAGCAGTATCTTCCATATTACAGGAATGGGTGTGTAGCACTTCACGGCAGTATCTTCCATATAATAGGAATGGGTGTGTAGCACTTCACAGCAGTATCTTCCATATAATAGGAATGGGTGTGTAGCACTTCACAGCAGTATCTTCCATATTACAGGAATGGGTGTGTAGCACTTCACAGCAGTATCTTCCATATTACAGGAATGGGTGTGTAGCACTTCACAGCAGTATCTTCCATATTACAGGAATGGGTGTGTAGCACTTCACAGCAGTATCTTCCATATTACAGGAATGGGTGTGTAGCACTTCACGGCAGTATCTTCCATATAATACTAATGGGTGTGTAGCACTTCACGGCAGTATCTTCCATATTGCATGAATGGGTGTGTATCAATTCACATCAGTTTCTTCCATATTATAGGAATGGGTGTTTAGCACTTCACAGCAGTATCTTCCATATAATACTAATGGGTGTGTAGCACTTCACAGCAGTATCTTCCATATTACAGGAATGGGTGTGTAGCACTTCACAACAGTATCTTCCATATTAGAGGAATGGGTGTGTAGCACTTCACGGCAGTATCTTCCATATAAGAGTAATGGGTGTGTAGCACTTCACTGCAGTATCTTCCATATTAAAGGAATGGGTGTGTAGCACTTCACAGCAGTATCTTCCATATTACAGGAATGGGTGTGTAGCACTTCACGGCAGTATCTTCCATATAATAGGAATGGGTGTGTAGCACTTCACGGCAGTATCTTCCATATTAAAGGAATGGGTGTAGCACTTCACGGCAGTAGCTTCATATAATATAATGGGTGTGTAGCACTTCACGGCAGTAGCTTCCATATAATACTAATGGGTGTATAGCACTTCACAGCAGTATCTTCCATATAATATTAATGGGTGTGTAGCACTTCACAACAGTATCTACCATATTACAGGAATGGGTGTGTAGCACTTCACAGAGTATCTTCCATATTACAGGAATGGGTGTGTAGCACTTCACAGCAGTATCTTCCATATAATATTAATGGGTGTGTAGCACTTCACAACAGTATATTCCATATTACAGGAATGGGTGTGTAGCACTTCACAGAGTATCTTCCATATTACAGGAATGGGTGTGTAGCACTTCACAGCAGTATCTTCCATATTACAGGAATGGGTGTGTAGCACTTCACGGCAGTAGCTTCCATATAAAATTAATGGGTGTGTAGCACTTCACAGCAGTATCTTCCATATTAATAGGAAATGGGTGTGTAGCACTTCACAGCAGTATCTCCATATTACAGGAATGGGTTTGTAGCACTTCACGGCAGTAGCTTCCATATAATAGGAATGGGTGTGTAGCACTTCACGGCAGTATCTTCCATATAATATTAATGGGTGTGTAGCACTTCACAACAGTATCTTCCATATTACAGGAATGGGTGTGTAGCACTTCACAGAGTATCTTCCATATTACAGGAATGGGTGTGTAGCACTTCACGGCAGTAGCTTCCATATAATATTAATGGGTGTGTAGCACTTCACAGCAGTATCTTCCATATAATAGGAAAGGGTGTGTAGCACTTCACACCAGTATCTTCCATATTACAGGAATGGGTTTGTAGCACTTCACGGCAGTAGCTTCCATATAATATTAATGGGTGTGTAGCACTTCACAGCAGTATCTTCCATATAATAGGAAAGGGTGTGTAGCACTTCACACCAGTATCTTCCATATTACAGGAATGGGTGTATAGCACTTCACAGCAGTATCTTCCATATTACAGGAATGGGTGTGTAGCACTTCACGGCAGTATCTTCCATATAATATTAATGGGTGTGTAGCACTTCACGGCAGTATCTTCCATATAATATTAATGGGTGTGTAGCACTTCACAGCAGTATCTTCCATATTACAGGAATGGGTGTGTAGCACTTCACGGCAGTTTCTTCCATATAATAGGAATGGGTGTATAGCACTTCACAGCAGTATCTTCCATATTACAGGAATGGGTGTGTAGCACTTCACGGCAGTATCTTCCATATTACAGGAATGGGTGTGTAGCACTTCACAGCAGTTTCTTCCATATAATAGGAATGGGTGTTAGCACATTCACGGCAGTATCTTCCATATAATAGGAATGGGTGTGTAGCACTTCACAGCAAATATCTTCCATATTACAGGAATGGGTGTGTAGCACTTCACAGCAGTATCTTCCATATTACAGGAATGGGTGTGTAGCACTTCACAGCAGTATCTTCCATATAATAGGAATGGGTGTGTAGCACTTCACAGCAGTATCTTCCATATAATAGGAATGGGTGTGTAGCACTTCACAGCAGTATCTTCCATATAATAGGAATGGGTGTGTAGCACTTCACAGCAGTATCTTCCATATAATAGGAGTTGGTGTGTAGCACTTCACAGCAGTATCTTCCATATTTAAAGGAATGGGTGTGTAGCACTTCACAGCAGTATCTTCCATATTACAGGAATGGGTGTGTAGCACTTCACAGCAGTATCTTCCATATTACAGGAATGGGTGTGTAGCACTTCACAGCAGTATCTTCCATATAATAGGAATGGGTGTGTAGCACTTCACGGCAGTATCTTCCATATAATAGGAGTTGGTGTGTAGCACTTCACGGCAGTATCTTCCATATAATAGGAGTTGGTGTGTAGCACTTCACGGCAGTATCTTCCATATAATAGGAGTTGGTGTGTAGCACTTCACGGCAGTATCTTCCATATAATAGGATTGGGTGTGTAGCACTTCACGGCAGTAGCTTCCATATAATACTAATGGGTGTGTAGCACTTCACAGCAGTATCTTCCATATAATAGGAATGGGTGTGTAGCACTTCACAGCAGTATCTTCCATATTACAGGAATGGGTGTATAGCACTTCACAGCAGTATCTTCCATATTACAGGAATGGGTGTATAGCACTTCCCAGCAGTATCTTCCATATTACAGGAATGGGTGTGTAGCACTTCACAGCAGTATCTTCCATATTACAGGAATGGGTGTATAGCACTTCACGGCAGTTTCTTCCATATTAGGAATGGGTGTGTAGCACTTCACAGGGAGTATCTTCCATATAATAGGAATGGGTGTGTAGCACTTCACGGCAGTATCTTCCATATACAGGAATGGGTGTGTAGCACTTCACAGCAGTATCTTCCATATTACAGGAATGGGTGTGTAGCACTTCACAGCAGTATCTTCCATATTACAGGAATGGGTGTGTAGCACTTCACAGCAGTATCTTCCATATTACAGGAATGGGGGGTGTAGCACTTCACAAGCAGTTATCTTCCATATAATAGGAGTGGGTGTGTAGCACTTCACTGCAGTATCTTCCAATTTTCAGGAATGGGTGTGTAGCACTTCACGGCAGTATCTTCCATATAATAGGAGTTGGTGTGTAGCACTTCACAGCAGTATCTTCCATATAATACGAATGGGTGTATAGCACTTCACAGCAGTATCTTCCATATTATAGGTATGGGTGTTTAGCACTTAACTGCAGTTTATTCCATATAATAGGAATGGGTGTGTAGCACTTTACAGCAGTATCTTCCATATTACGGATATGGATGTGTAGCACTTCACGGCAGTATCTTCCTATAATAGGAATGGTGTGTAGCACTTCACAGCAGTATCTTCCATATACAGGAATGGGTGGTGTAGCACTTCACAGCGGGATCTTCCATATTACAGGAATGGGTGTGTAGCACTTCACAGCAGTATTTCCATATTAAGAATGGGTGTGTAGCATTTTCACAGCAGTATCTTCCAATAATAGGAATGGGTGTGTAGCACTTCACGGCAGTATCTTCACATATTACAGGAATGGGTGTGTAGCACTTCACCGGCAGTTTTCTTCCATATAATGGGAAATTTGGGTGTGTAGCACTTCACGGCAGTATCTTCCATTTATGGGAAATGGGTGTGTAGCATTTCCGGCAGTATCTTCCATGTAATAGGAGTTGGTGTGTTAGCACTTCACGGCAGAAATCTTCCATTTTAATAGGAAATGGGTGGTAGCACTTCACGGCAGTATCTTCCCTTATTACAGGAATGGTGTGTAGCATTTCCCCACGGCAGTATCTTCCATATAATAGGAATGGGTGTATAGCACTTCACAGCAGTATCTTCCATATAATAGGAATGGGTGTCTAGCACTTCACAGCAGTATCTTCCATATAATAGGAATGGGTGTGTAGCACTTCACGGCAGTATCTTCCATATAATAGGAATGGGTGTGTAGCACTTCACGGCAGTATCTTCCATATAATAGGAGTTGGTGTGTAGCACTTTATAGCAGTATCTTCCATATTACAGGAATGGGTGTGTAGCACTTCACGCAGTTCTTCCTATAATAGGAGTTGGTTTTGTGAAATTTTTAAAGCAGTATCTTCCATATTACAGGAATGGGTGTGTAGCACTTCACGGCAGTATCTTCCATCCTATTTTTGCCTTGAGTGTGATGTGTTTTCTTTACAACAACATTTACTCTTTTGCATAAAGGCTTCATTGAAATTTACTATGTCATCAGCAGTAGAATACAATTAATGAAAGTCTAACTCTTGGAGCACAATTGAACCATTCCCTTACCTCCATAATAAGGCAGCCATTTGTACCTTTTCCCCTGGAATTCCATCCCATCATACTCTTAACATCGGTCGGCTCGAAAATGTCTGGAGCCTTCAGGTCATTCCTATGAAGTTGAATTAGAACAGGATTGCATTCAGATATGTGTGGAGTGGAATAGTGACTATATGCATAGTCTCTTCAGTACAATTAAAATTTCCATTAACATATGGAATATATTTCATCCCTGGAAGTGATTTGGACAACGGCTGCTAAGAAGAAAAAAAACATTTAGAAACTATTTCTTTTCTTGGTATACCGAAATAAAACAAAGTAAATACAGTATAATTTGGTGTTTAATATTCATGTGCGGATTGTCCCCCACCATATTTGTTTTTTTTCTTTTTAACTAAATTAAAGGGGTTGTCTCACTACAAGGATTGCGGCTTTTCATTTTGAAGATCTTGCAAAAACAAGTCACTTTGCAATGTGTGTCCATTAACAGTGTCCGACCTATCCCTAGATATCCCCTCTTGTATGGGCTGCATCAGCTCCTCAGGTTGCTACAGCTACAGACCTGTTCAATCTGTCATGATAGGCTGCCAGCACTGGTTGCTATAGCTACAGACCTGGCTTCTACTGCAGCATAGTGGAATCCAGTAAACACGCCCCTGAATTCAAAATGAAACCAAGAAAACAGGACTGAGGTAAGATGAATCAATGTAGTGAGACAACCCTTTTAAGCTCTGTTTACAGTGCAACGGAAGGCTCTATTCAGAGTCTCCATCATGTAGTTTAAAAAAAAAAAAAACAACAGCAAGCATACAGCAGTTCGCTGGTATCCATCATATCAGAAGTATAACAAAGTTACTGGATCCAAATGCAAAAAATTAAATAGGCCCCCACCTAACATATCATTTACAATCCTGGGGTCCGCTCAGATGCAATAACAGTGTACCTTATGTGGGGCATAACAAGTTGGTGGTTTCTTGGTCTCTCGTACTACTAGGTAGGTTCCCTGATATATGGCACCATGATCCACACCTTTAACCAGTGCTACTTACGCTGCCGTCTTTTGGTGGTGGGGGCCATCTCATTTTGCTGAAGGGCCCTATGTCTTCTAGTTATACATCTGATTCAGTATATGTTTTTGCTGTTCCAAAGCCAGCAGATTTACAGAGTGTCCTGATAAACACCTTTTGTCCAGTAAAATTATGCAATAGGGGGGTCACAGCTAGATAATCCCTTTAAAAAGCAAGTGCATTATGTGCATATAATAAATTTAGATGGAAGATGTTTGAAATGTCTTAAAATGTTACTCTCCCTGCTGTATATGACAAATGGGTACTGACCCTATTACACTGTAAGTATATTTTAGGAGTATTAAATATTAAGCTATTCATTAAAAGGGCATTTTACCTGCACATTGCATGAGCGATAGTTTCTGGTTGGTCCAATACAACTGGATCCCCCGTCTGACCTGAAGAAGAAGAAAATTCCAAACTACTGTCAGAACAGAAGCCGTGCATTCGGTGCTCTTCTTAAGGAGAGATCTTCCCTTCCTGAGCCGCCTGATTGCCTCCCACACAGCCAGCCAGTATCTTCTCTACTCTGCACTGAAGAGGGACAAAAATCCCGAAACAGCATTGTCTGCAGATGAGAGATACTGGCTTGGCTAAAATCCTAATAACTCATTCCAGCAATCTAATTTAATGTATGGGTGTTCAAGTTACACACTTAGCAGTACACAGTAAAGCCTGGAGGGGCAAAAATACTTAATCTAAATAAGAACAGTAGTAAAAATATTCTAGTATACCCTGTTTCCCCGAAAATAAGACAGTGTCTTATATTAATTTTTGCTCCTAAAGACCCGGGTAAGACTTATTTTAGGGGATGTTTTTTTTTCTATGAATAATAATTCAAATTTATTGTTGAAAAAAACATCAACATGTATTAATATACTTTAGTGATTTCATCACAAACATCAGCATAAGCTGCCAAACTCTGAATTTCGTACTAAAATAGCACTAGGTCTTATTTTCGGGGGCGTCTTATTTTCGGGGAAACAGATAAAGGTTTATGTAGTCACTTTTTACAATTAAACTATTTCCCACTAGATGGCAGCACAGGGAATTTTTCTTGCACATTCTCTCCCTTCCTTTGTACACTTAATATTTATTGATATTTCCATGCATTAAAACCCTGCTAATAGGATAAAGTCATAAAACATGTTACTGTACACTTTGCAAATATATACAAAAGGACAGACCTTAGTATCTGTTAGGCTAATAATGCTTAAGAGCATGGCCGTGCATGTGAATAGAGTCCAAGATTGTCTACATCTGCACCATTTAACATACATTCAGAGCAGAGTGTATTTTATGACTAAGAAATAAGAAAGGTATAACCAGCTCCTCTTCGCATAAGTCTGTGCACGGAAACCTGTCCCATGAAACAGTAACAAGTGTAGAAGAATATAGTGTGGTCTTTCCAGCACAACATCCGGACTTATTTGAGTAGAATATAGACAAATTTATTAGGTACTTACATAAAAACAAATCATGCTTAGCAGTGCGAGGTGGCAATGGAAAAGAGACATTGGTGGTGTAGGTGGTGGTTCGGGCAGTAGACGAACCGCCCTTAATCATGGCAGACTGATTGCCATGCCATGATTAAGGGCGAATCGTCTACTGCCTGAAACGGAGCTTGCAGCATTCCTGCCTCTTACTCAGAATTAGGGGCCGTGAACAATTTCACTCTATGCAGTTAGCTGCCTCCTCATTGACACTGCAGCTGTCTCTATAATCAGAAAACAGCATTCTTGTGCCACAGTGCCTTAATGCTCCTGCGTGTTTGTGCCTTATGTAAACATGACTGGAGACGGATCTGTGCTGGATTCAACTGTAGCAGCCGTCCAGCTGTGAGAGATCAATGCTGAGTTCATGGAAGACTGTTTAGAATGAATGCAGGTATGTAAACAGCTCTTACAAAAAATAAGACTGCATAGTGAGAGAACGTGACATGTGGAGAGGGAGGGGGGGACACACACTGGAGCCAGCATGAACAGTGAAGGGGGATGTCATCCCTTTTCAGTTAAGAAACGCCCAGCTGGGAGGGGAAGAAACACCCCTGAATTTCAGGAAATGAGAGGATCAAACTTCAAGAGAACAGCCGAACTAATGAAGCGATACATCCCCTTGAACTAGATTTGCTACATTAGGGGAAAAGTATTTTATATAATGTACTGATAACTTTTGAGAAGACAAACAGCAAAGACATAGGGGCAATGTGATTAGTTGTTCAAATCTGCAAAGGATATTCTAATTATTGCCCAACCTAAAGTTTATCATACATGCCACATCTAAGTTGACCAAGCCCACATATTTCATTAGGATCAGTGATGTGGGGGATGCAGAGGTTTATTTCTCTTTCCTTAATTTATACAGTATATGGACGCTCAGCAGAGCCAAGCACACACATATGGGGCGGGTTCAGGGGACAGTTATCTACTTAATATGTATTAGAAAGTCCAAGATAATATAAACTATTTCAGATTATAGCGCCACTTAATTACATTAGCACCAACATATTCTATAGCATGTTAATAAATTGCAGATCACCAATATCACACTGTCTGCATTCTGGGACTAAATACTCTGCAAAGTCAATTAACCCATCAGTTAAATTTCAATTATGGGAGGAAACAGGAATTTTTGGAGAAAAACCTTGCACACAGAATACACATACAGTCTCCATGTAAAGGTTACCCCCTCTAAGGGTGCGTGCACACAGGAATGGACAAATACCGGTCAGTTTATCCGACCAGTATATGTCCGGTTTTTGTGCCGTCCCCATGGCCGCGGGGGGGGATGGCTTTTCTCCACGATAAGTGGAGAAAAGCCCTCCCCCCTTCACCTGCACATATTCCGTCCGAAAACCGGATGGAAGAATGTGCATGTGGAATGCTTTAGGGCGGCCCACGGGTGGAAAACCCGCTGGGCGGAAAACCCGTGCAGTGGGGACTGCTGCAAGGATTTTCTATGGGAGCCCGTTGTGCTAATTTTCGGCTGGTTTTTCAGGCGGTCTGCAAAACCACAAACTGCCTGAAAAACTGGCCGAAAACCCGTGCCGTGGGGACATGGCCTAATGGTGTAAGGCAACAGTGTTAACCAATACACCATTTTATAGATGTCAGTATACAGTCTCATGACTGTTTACCTCTTGGAGACAAGAGAGTCACAGGAAGTTTGAAGGACAGTAAATAAGGAAGTAGCTGTGAAATTACGCTTATGACCGAAACACAATTTAATGTTCCTTTTGTTATTAGGATTTACAAATTTCAATTAGTAATTTTAAAATAATCATTAAAAGTCTCAGGCCATATAACGTTCAACAAGGGGTTATTATATAATTATCCTACAAACATTTAGCGTAATCCTTCTATGATGATTTATTCAGTATTTGGAGGTGATGTTATTTAAGACAAAGTCTATGGTCAGTAAATAGAAGAAGTCACAAAGATCACATGGATGAAATGTGTTACATGTATGATGAAGAACCAAATTTACAACCACCAATACATAACTTTTACTTATTATACTTATTATTACATATAAAAGACGATACAAAATGATTTCTGAGCAATGCTGAAACACAATTGTCACTGTCTCCATAGATATATCCCATTCACATAATTCTAGTCATGTATTATTTTTCAAAATACAGCTCATTAAAGATAAATTAACTGATACACTAAAGTTACATGAAATGATACTCACGTGTATAGTGTATCATTTCATGTATCTTTAATGGGCTGTATATTGAAAAATAATACATGATTAGAATTATTGTGAATTGGATCCATCTATGGAGTGATAATTGTGTTTCAAAAAATAATATTTTATATTGTCTTTTATATGTGATAAGTAACATGTAAATTTGGTTACTTGTCTGATACAGCTAATTTGGCCCTTTTTTGGGACCTGGCGATTTGTCTTTTGACTAAGTTTTCGTTACTAAAAAATATGGCCAGTTTTGTTACGGGTTACTGAATTCATCAGAGATAGAAAAGTGGCACACTGATGCACAAAATGTATCCTTGGAATGTGAATCAGGTAACACAAGGGATACTCCCTCTTTGAAAACAATTTTTGGGGATCTTTACCAGATATACAAAGAAAACTTCAAGTCCTGGTGGGAAATTCAAACATTTGAGCGCTATATCCAGAATAGAATAGTGCCCAAGGGCTTTAGGATAGGAGTAGTTCCTTCAGCTAGAACTCACTTACCTGACCTTTTTTCTAAGTGGGAACAGACCATTACCAAAAGTTCATTGACATTAATGCAAATCCTGCTAGAAGTTGAAAAAAAGTTATTTGAGGCCAGTTCTCAAAAACTAAAAGAACATATTGAGATAACTCTCAAATATAAAGAGGAGGCAGATTTCAGTCGACGTGAGACACTTTTGCAATCTTCAATTGAAATATTTTATACCATATTGAAGGATAGAAAACACAAACAATTTCTCAAAGATCTAAACAACTTCAAAGGAAAGAAGTCGTACAGCTTTCGGAGATCTGATAATCAAAGTAGTAAAGATAGAAGAGAATCAAATAGTGATCTGTTGTCATCTGAATTAGATTCTTCTCTGAATACAAAATCTTTAGAAGATTCAGTGGTCGTGGACGGAGACATATACGATGGAGCACAAGAGGTATGGCCCGCAATGCCCCATCAAGACTTTCTTCAAACTGTGAAAGAGAATCAATCCAACGACAAACAAAAGGTGGAATGGAAGATATGGATGGAGCATCTATAAGAGCCAGCACATCCATCCCAGTTACCATTGGCTACTGCATCTACATCTTCCTCTTCTTTTTTGGAGCAAAGGAACACTCCTTATGGTCTGACAGAACGTGGAGTGCTTCGCCCAAAATAAGACTGAATCCCCAAATTGCTAATCAAATTATCAATCTTTTCGGATTTGACCTTTCCCCATCAGATGTGAGTTTATTGTCCTAAGGATTGGGCTATGTTCCAACTATAAAGTTTGATCCTTTCATATGGATCAAGGATCTTCATTTATTCACTAGAAAAATAAAGGTGAAAATAATTTTTCAAGAGGGAGAAAGAAATACCTATGAGGATCTAGGAATTGAACAAACTGATCTACCAGGTGTCCATGATTTAGTTTGCTTTAGGAAAGTGAACAAGAAAGGGGTCTAGGCCCATTCACTGACCTTAAAAAACGCAGTGTACGTATGCCTTCCCCTTGTGAATATACATATATTGATTTTTGGAACTGGTCACGAAAGAAATAAAGAAAGATTCCCCCAAAAGAGGATATCAATATTTAATAATCTTACAGAAAAGGAAGAACTATCCCTGGTTTCCAAACCCACAGACAAGTGTGGTAACCTTGTAATTCTCGATCATGAGGGGGTACAAGAAGATGGCTTTGACCATCCTGTCGGATAAGAATTTTTATGGTCTGTTAACACAGAATCCAACCGATCGGTATAAAAAAGATCTCGAACTATTGATTATAAGGGCTATAAATGATAGACTGATCTCTAGAGAAGAGGCAAACTTTATGATCCCAGTGGACCCCAAAATTCCAACTTTCTATGCCCTTCAGTAGGTTCACAAGGGACTTGTTCACTTGAAGGGAAGACCAATTGTATCTGGGATAGACTCGATTACACAAAATGCTGGAATATATGTGGAGAGGGTCATCTGGGACTTTGTTACATCACTACTGTCATATGTGCACTACACTAGCGATCTCCTTAGAAAATTGGATGGCATCACAGTAGAGAGGAATACACTTTTGGCCTCCACAGACTTGGAGGCCTTATATAGCTCAATCCCTCATTCAAAAGTCTACAGGCTGTAGAGTACTTCCTACGATCTAGGGATACCCAATTTTCATGACATAACTAGTTTATCTTGAACCTGCTTGAATTCATATTGGCACACAATCATTTCCTCTTCGGTGGCCACGTCTACCAGCTCAGGTGCACGGCTATGGGTAGCTCTCGTGCGCCCACCTATGCCAACTTGCTCGTGGGCCGGTGGGAAGACACCGTCGTTTTCAGAGAAGAGGATTCACGTTGGACCCCTGAAACAATATTCTGGGGTTGTTACATCGACAACATGTTTATAATGTGAGGTGATACATCTAAAGACTTTGAGGAATTTGTTTCCTCTCTCAATGTTAATGGACTGGGAATGTGATTTACCCATGAGATCAGTAATTCCTCTCTAAATTTTCTGGATGTAAGAATACAGAAAAATATGATGGACCGCTAGTTACGAGTACACAAAGAAAACCCACCTATGCTAACAACCTATTTGCCTGGAAGAGCCATCATCCAAGACCTTTTATGCGACGAATCTCCAAAGGATAGTAAATTAGAAGGAATTGTACTACCATGGAGGATTTTAAAATACAAGCCAGGCACCTTCAACATTGGCTCCATGAGAGAGGATATCCACAAGAGGTCCTTAATAGTGCGTATAGGAATGCCCTAACTGCGAAAAGACGAGATCTGTTATAACCCAATGTGAGGACATACCTCATAAGGGTAATTGGTACGTTTGATATCCAATCTGAAAGTGTGGTTGAGATTTTGAAAATATACTGGGACATCCTCAAGTTAGACCCGCATGTGGCTAATATGATCCTCCAGTTCTGGAGAGGACAGTCTATAAGAGTAGTACACAGCCATTATGAACCACCAATGCCCACTCCCACATGGTTGGGTCAGAATAGCGCAAAGGGGATGTTTTTTTGCAACTCTTACAAGGCCTATCCCTACATTCATAGAATACATTTGTTAATAGGGAGACTAAAAAGGTATTTCAAATAAGGGATTTATTAAATTGCAAGAGAAAAGGAGTGGTGCATCTGTGTACATGTTCATGCACTCTTCAGTATGTTGGCAAAACCAATAGAGAACTGAGACGTAATCAGTATCAATCTTTACACCCCTCTCAGCTACCCGGGGTACAGAAATTCTTATGCACATTTGTGATTACAAGCAAATAACGGAATGCATGCAGCATATGCTTGCCTATGGCATCATTCGGGACATGGGCAATCATAGAACATTACAAGGAATGTGATCATTATATTTATAACTTATGTTGTGCTCCGGGGTACAGATAAGCACTTTGTTATGTGGAGCACAACCACTCCTTATTTAAGAATTATATCCAGTGATAAAAGCTCATTTCTCCAAGCCACAAAGAACCATACAAAACAGGGATTTACAAAGCTTACAGTTTAGAAGACAGCTGGCGCTTCATGACAATGCTACCTTAGGAATGAAGCCTCGGGGGAGCTCAGAACACAAATATTTTATGTGGTACATGGAAAATATTAAAGTGCTATAATTAAAGGCAACTAAGCTTCCAATTAAGAAAATCCTCTAAGGTCTACAGGTACATGTGGGCGTGCTGCCTAGAATCAATAACATCACTACCGCAATGAACAATAGCGTATATATGACCTCAGATGTTCTAGCGCTATTGTGGAGCACTATTGTGTACTTTCTCATAGCTCCACAACATAATTCGGATCTGATGATTTCAAATTTTTTAGCAGTGCCTTACACTGAACACAGAGGAATAGTATGAAATAAATTGTAGAGGCTAACTGAGTTATTTGATAGTGGCTTTAGAGTACAACATTTTTTAGAATATTTAACAAGCAAACAAAATCTGTTTTATAAACAAGGGATTTAATATTCTTAATTTTTATGTGGAGGGCAGGCAGTTATTTTCCCATTCGAAAAACAGCCGGGTTTGTTTCCGGATCATATTAACATATCTATGCCCAATTTACTTGATTCCAGTTTCACAAAGAGCTTTTAAGGGGTGAAACTTTACCCTTTTGGGATAAGTATTAAAGGATTAAATACATTATGAATTCCTAGAGTTTTAAAATTGTCATTAAGAGTTTATTTTTGCATATTTATTATGTTTTTACTCTGTAAATCTTCCAGGGTTGCAGACGGTTTACATAATACAGTCATATAAAGGAATTATTTTGTATAACTGCACTTTAATGAAATTCTCACATTATCTACAATGGATTTTACTGATTATTTTTCTACATAAACTTCAATGGAAGGCTGCAAGATCTGACTTAAAGCCTACATAACCCTTTCCTGCAGATTTTGCCTTCTCCAACTGACGTCAATGCAATCCTCTTGTCTGTATCTCTCTGGCTGTTCTCACTCTCTAGTGCCATGAGCCCTCATTTATGTCTCCTTCAGTAGGCACGCTCCTTAATGCTGAACTCTTTTTCAGTCAGCAGTCTCAGAGGTAACGCCTAATAGTCTCTGAAGCCACGGCTTACACTCAGCCTCTTGCAGCCCAGCACTACCCAGCACATAGATGGTAGTTTGCCAGTAGCTGTAATTATTATCCACACAAGCCGGGAATCCTTCAGTTGTTGTCATTTGCTCGGGGCACAACACCCATATACCCTATGCGAACATGGGGACCGTCAAGAATCTGGTGACACAACCACACACCAATCTACATGGCTACCCATGACCATCCCATAAGACTACCCAATGGCAACATGCAGGGTTGTAGTTATAGGGGATGCAGAGGTAGCAGCCGCTACCGGGCCCGGCAGCCTAAGGGGGCCCAAAAGCCCTTATGCCACATAAGAAGACACCAGTATTGTAAAGACACATGGTAACTCTCATTATTTGCATCAGGGCCCAAAAGCTTCAACTTACGCCCCTGGCAACATGGCATATAAAGGTGAATGTATAGGAGAGACAATAAATTTGAGAACTCCCACACTTCTCCTATTGCCACTAGTTTTATAAACCTGCCTCATTACATGATGCATATCTTGCAAGCAAAGTAACAAAAATCCTAGAACTAATAAGCAATAACAAGAGAAAAAAAACAAAAGGGAAATTTGGGTAACTTACCTCCCAAAAATAACACGACCTTTTCAAAAAACTTACCCCCCCCGCCACAAGAACAAACTGAAATTTGCCCCAAACACTCCATTGTCCCAAAAATCGCTTTGTCGTTTATGCTTATTACCTGCAAAATTTTTGCTTTTAAGTGCAGGGGAACCCCCTTTTATTTTAAACTCTGTATAATAGAAGGGGGCTTTTTAATAGTTCAACACATTCCCCTCACCCCGCAAACTGTTATTCTTAATATTCCTTATACTCCTTTGGGGTTAAAAGGGGGCAGACTTTTCCAAACCCTTTTTGACAGCTACTAACGTCGATTGCAAAAATTTTGGGGAAAAAGGGCCCCCTATTCCCACTAAGAAATTTTTTGTGTCTTCGTCGAAAGGAAGTAAAGACGAATGGAATACCTCACGCCCTGTCTCAAAACCAAATTTAGACCTTTTTGACCTCAATTTGGAAAACCAGGGGGAATTTCTACTGCTTTGTTCAGGGATCTGAAGAATGTATTTTAATTTTTTGGGGGATGGTTTGGGAAAAATATAACTTGGGGCCCTTTTTTTTCCCCCTTGTGTCGTTTATTATGTCTTCCTCTGTCTTAGTATCTTTTTTTTTTTTTTTGGTTAGTTTATGTGTGTAGATGGCCGTTTGTTGGAACCCTTCGACTTAAATCACAAAGACGGTGCTAATATTTAGAAAACTTAAAATTTGTAAACCAAATTTATAAAAATTTCGGATCTATCTTTTTTATCCCGGGCACTTTTTCAAATTGATATGTTTTGTAGATATCCTTTTGAAAACTTCTTGCAATCCGCATGCTTTGAAATTTGAAAAAAATTCTCTTTTAATAAAAACCCAAAAGAAAAAAAAAAAAAAAAAGTTCAACACAAAAAAAGGCAGTGGCGGCCAAAGCGATGAGCACCAAAACCTCCCGGGCCCCCAAAATTAAACTACAAAGATTTGGGCAAAAATTTTGGGGGGGAAACCCAATTAAGGGGGGTTAAAGCAACGGTTTTGCAAATCGGGGTAAAAACTGAGAAAAAAAATAAAAACTCCCAAACTTACCAGCTGGACAGTTTTTTAAAAACCCTTTTGACAGGGTTGGGCATAACTCCCAGAGTTTCTTGCAAAGTTTTTTAAAAAGGGGTTCCCCCTTTTTCTGAAAATTTAACACTGCTGAACATTGGACCCACCAATTTCCTCTTTTTGAGACTTCATGAGCCCAATTCACTTAACCCACCAGACATGTTCACCATTATATATGTGCTTAACTGTTCTGTGCTGGCCTGGAAATGTAGGGTTAAAAATAAAGGAAAGTTTTTCTTACTATGGAAAACCCAAGGGGCCCCAAAGCGCCAAAAGCTTTGGTAAATCCGCTTTAAAATTGGTATCCTCTTGCCCACTGGTTTAGGACAACCACAACGCTACACCCACCTCCATACAACTGATAGTTTCCCAAAACCATGGCACCCCCTTTTTCCCTCCTATTAGCCCACATAAGGCCTTGGATGCTAACACCTCCATTACCTCTATGCAGGATTTAAAGGGCCCAAAAACAGCTTTATTTGGCCTATATCCACATGGAAGCCCCCCTTTGGGATTTTTGTTCCCAAAAAAAAGACCGGGGCCTTCTTTCCCCAAAGGGTTATTTTTTGTGGGCGCCCTTAAACCTACTTTCTAAAAATGCTTTTGCAGCCCCCAACAAGCACCCCCTTTTCTTTCGGGTTTTCTTTCTCAGACTAAACACAACCAAAATACATCCCAGGGGCCCGGGGTTTTTCCCAAAATTTAAAAATTTTTAATTAAAAAAAAATTGGAACCCCCCAAAAAACAGTTTAAAAAAAAATGCACCCCCCAAGGGCCCGGAAATAACAATAAAATAGCTAGCCGCACTCCCCCCAAAAAAAATTTTTACGGGTTGAAAAAAATTTTTTGGGAAATTTTCATTTTATTGTCCACAGGCAAAAAGACTCAAAGTTGGAAACAAAAATTTAACTGCAAACCAGTTACCTGAACTACCGAAATAAAATGAGGTTAAAACAGGGAAAATCTAAAAGCATTTTTAGGAAAATGGGGTTTTTTTGGGGTAAAAAAAACCCCCCAAAAGAAGTCCTGGCCCAAAGACCCCCTTTAAATGGGGCCCAAAAAGAAAAAAATTTCCCCCAAAAAAAAATTTATTTTTCCCTTTTTTAAAAAACCCCCGGGTTAATTAATTCCTTTATTCAAACCCGGGGGAAAAATTTTAATTTTAGGTCAAATCCCAAATAGCAAAGTTTTAAATACTTTCCTGTTCTTTTGGTTTTGGCAGTTTTTTTAGGGTTTTGACATTTTTTTTTATGGTTTTTCTCAAAAGCTTCTCTATATGAAATATAAAAATGGACGGACCAAACGTCACCATCTAAAATTTGCCACCTAAAACGCTAGTAAAAAAGTTAAAGATTTATGGCGAACTTCTAAGGGCTTTAAAAAAAAATCACACCAACCCCCACACACACATAAATATTTTTATATATAAAAATAAAAAAATATAAAATATAAAAAATAAAATTATAATATAAAATATATATTAAAAACAAATAAAACACAAAAGTGTATATATAAAAATATAACCCATAAAACACACTAATATATATTTATAAAAACACAGTATTTAACATACAGTTTTTTTATAAAAAAAACCAAAAAAATATTTTAAACCCCCCCACACACACACATATAAAAAAATATTTTATAAAAAAAAAAAAATATACCCCCCCCCCACACACCAAAAAATAAAAATTATTAATAATCAACCCCACCCCCCCCCACACCCCCAAAAAAAAAATATACCCCCCCCCAACACACAAAAAAAATAAAAAAATTATATAAAAAAATACAAAACACTCCACAAATAAAAAAATAAAACACACACACACAAAATATTTAAAAAAAAAAATTAATACACCACACAAAAAATATAAAAAATTTCCCCCCAACACACCCCACACAAAAAAATAAAAATTATACAAAAATCCACACACAAAAAAATTAAAAAAAAAAATACACCCACCACCCCCCCAAAAAAAAATAATTTATAAAATAAATAAAAAAAAAATATTGCAACACCCCACAAAAAAAACCCCCACCCCCCCCCCCACCCCCCCCCCCCCTCCCCCCCCCCCCCTAAGGTTTTTCCCCTTGGTCAAATTCCCTTTTTGGGGGGTGGGGACAGCATTTTGGGAAAACAAAATGGTAGTAAAGAAAAAGCTGCTCAGAAAGCTAATTCAACCCAGATTCCAAAAAGGCCCTTACAGGGCTTTTTATAAACCTTTTTTTATTCATGACACCAGAGGGGGGAGGGGGGGGGGGAGGGTTCGCTGCCAAAAGTTGGGGCAACAAAGAGGGGGGAAAACTAGGGAAATGGCCCGGAATTCCACCAGGCTTGGGGGAACCCCTACATCCCAAAGTGGGGGCGGGTATTTTAATTTTACCAGGGGGGTAAACTGGGGAAGATAAAAATTATGTTGGGGGGGCTGATATTAGCCCTCAGACCACAGTTTAGACAGGGCCCTAAAAAAAGAAGGGTGTTTTTTTTAGTGGCAAATTTACCTTTAAAAATTTGTTTTGAGGTGTTGTTTTGTTGTGGATAGATCGATCGATCACAAATGAGGGAGCCTTAAAATAAGGCTAAGGTCCATAAAGTTTTGAAACACTAAAATTTAACCCGCTTTGTTTCGGGTTGTCCAAGTCAAAAAGCGAAAAAAAAACTTTTTCAGCCAGGACCCCAACGGAAAATTTTTGGTTTGTCTTGAACAATTAAAAAAAGCAATAAATTTTTGACATCCAGCTAGTAAAGGGCCTAGGGGGTCAAATTTTCCACAAACCCTTGCTTTTTAAAAAAACAGAAAAAGGCCACGGCTTCATTGAAAAGGGACTACTAGGGTATTAAAGTACAAGAATACAATAAAACCCCATCACTCTAAACCCCAAAAGGTTTCCCAAAATGCTGCACCCCCATACACCCCCCCCCTTCTTTTGGTCAACCACCCTACCCCCCTTTTTCCGCTCTCCCAAACTGATCCTAAGACCTACACACCCCCACCACCCAAACCTCCCATCCCGTTTCCAAAGGAATTTTTTGCAGAAATTTCCCCAGTTTTTTTTTTTGGAACATGTTACCCCATGTGATCAGGCACAATCACAACCCTCGCAGTTTTAAGTGCGCTCTGAAAACTCATCTTCTTAGACAAGCCGACCAAGATCCCTAATTGTCAACCCCCCAAATTCTGTCACAGATTCGTCACTTCCTGCACTTTGGCACCCACAGGCACTTATCTGTATATAGATGTATGGTTGGGATGGCAGGTTCATCCACATTTTATGTATACTACCCCATATTTATGTAACATGGCTGGTCCATTGTAAACCAAGCACTTGTCACCCTTTGTTTCACCCATACACCCTAATAGTTTGGGTAAGCTCTTGGGAGCAGGGCCCTCACACCTCGTGTCTGATTTGTACGTAGCTTTTTTTATAATGTAATGTCTGGTTTGTCTGTGCTTATTCCCTCTATATTGTAAAGTGCTGCGGAATATGTTGGCGCTATATAAAGATTTTTATTATTATTATATGTAGCATTTGAGGATTAGGTTTGGGACAAGGCCGTCCTTATCCGATCGAATATCCTGTTGTCATTAGGGTAGGTGTAGTTATTAGCCACTTCAGGACATACTAGTGTTAGGGGGAGGTCAGACATGACGTTTTAAATTGTGATCTCCCACCTCTGTCTAGAAGTGTCACCTGCTGCAGACGGTGTCACAAGGGGGCCTTATTTGTTTTGTGTCCATGAGATTAGGGACGACTGCCCAAGTAGTTGGCTTGGGATCCCTTACTGAAGCTAGTACTTTGCTATAGATATAAGGCTTTCCTGTTAATAGGTGGTGTTCCACCAGACTTGATAATAGAAAAGGAGCTATTCCTTCTTTCAGTAGTAGAAAGGGATAAATTGAGAGGTTAGAAATCAGGTTTTTAAATAGTGTGTATAGAGGTTAAGAGTTATACATAATAAAAGTTACGTTTTAGTGTTTTATAGATAGAGAACTGATAGAATTTAAGTTTGCCTATGGCAAAATAGTAAATATAGTGATACTAGTGTTAGCACCCAGATTTTGGTGTGGTTACTCACCATCCCATATATTTGTTCTATTTGGCATCCTTTTCCTATGCAGACTTTGGTGCAGTGATCTTCTATGTCTAATTTTTTTTTTTATTACATTATTAAAAGTTTTATTATTTTTTCCCCCATTTGAGTATATTTACATAATTTATCAGGGCTTCAGTGGCAGTTAAGCTACCACGAGATTGTGTTTTCATGGTTGTAGAAGGGAAAGAGAAGAACAGAAGTAGGGTGAAAGGATGACACCGATTGGGATAGGCCTTTAGAAGAATTAAGTACCAGTCAGAGCTTTTAGTTTCCGTCAAGAGTTCTACTCTGAATGGTAAGGTACGGTAACTAGCATAAATTACAGTGAGTGCATGCTATACTAAACGTTTCTAAACACCAATTAAAGATGCATATTTAGGTAGAGTCTGTGATACACTACAGAAATAGTTACATAGTCAAAAACATTAACCTGTAAAAAAAACCTGTAGCTCGGGGTCATATAAATAGTAGGTGAAATCACTCCTTTGTAGTCATCAAAAGGTAAATGTTAATTGTACTTACTGAGTAAGCAGAATATAGCACCATAGAAAAGGTAAGAAGCAATAATGGGGTCTTCATTTTACCTGTCAAATAAACCAGATGTGGGGTAAACGTTAAATAATTTACACAATATTATGAGAGAGCTGTGCAAGAAAGATTACCATCCCATTTTCATTAAAGGGCTGAAAAAATATCTATTATGTTGGTTTCACGCACAGCGGTTTTTGGACAGACGCCACTGCAGTTTTTTGAGCCAAAGCTAGAGGGAGATCCAGCAGGAAGGAGAAATATAAGTCCTTCCTTTATGTTTCCCATTTCTCTCAAATTCAACCTGGCGTTTTGATCAAAAAAATTAAAATATTGAAAAACGTACATAAAATGTGCGGCCCCCCCCCCCCCCCAAAAAAAAGTGTGAGCGTGTCTGTATATGTCTGTGTGCATGACTGCATGTGTGTGAAATCACAGTATCACTACTGTGTGGGCCATAATAGTTTGAACAATGACATCGGAATATATTGCCCAAGTGTCTAGGCCTCACCATTTATAGTTACCAAATTTAATAGCCCCATAAAATAGCCCCATGGAAAAGAAAAAACCACACAAGACAAAAACACAATTTTTCTACAGAAACCAAATTCTATAATCATTTCAAACTGCAGACAAAACAAAAGCCACTGACTGACAGGACGTGGAAATTCCAAGCAGATGCGGTGGGTGCACCAGACACATCCTGTGTGGATTTTTCAGGAATAAGTGACAGTATTTATACATAAAGTCTAGGGCAGCTCAGTGAGGTAATTTATGAATACATTAAACAGTATTATTGTTATCAAAGAGAGAGAGAAACCCAGCGACACGTATGTGCAAGCTCCTTACCTGTTCTTCCCAAACGTTTGCCTTTGGCTTTGTGTATGCGCCAACATGCAGATCGGCAGGTCGTTTCATGCCAAGCTTTGAGCAGAGACCCAGTTTCACAGGCCTGCCAAGTTCAGGAACACTGCATTTTGGCTTGTGTCTGGATTATATGGTCAAACAGAAAAGGCTTCTCCAATAAAGTCCCAGATGTTTGTTAAACAGATGACTTAAGTCTAAAAAAAAAAAAAAAAAAATAAAAAAAAGATGACGTTCTAAGCATCCGGTTCAAAAAACAAACTTTAGAACAAAAAGGATACCCAGGAAACAAAAAAGACTTTTTAGGCAAACACTTCACTGTATAAGGATAGGGGTTCAGGTCAGAATGGCTTGGCTTAGCGCTTTTCCACCTTGTGTCTGACCTCAAACTAAGTTCACATGGTGTTAAAGGATGCTGGGAAATATGTGCATATTTCAAGGGAAAAACCGCACTTTGATTCGATGAGTTTTTGTTGCACAATTTTGATGGGCATTTTAATGTGTTTTCAGTATATTGTATGCACCAAAATACACGTGCAAAAGACCAAGTGAAACCAGCCATATATCACCAGCAGATAGCACTACTTGATGATGAGAATACCACCACCTACAGAAACTCCATACTAGAAGGAGCTTTAAAGGAGTTACCTTCTATATGGATGTAGACTCAATGCACTGTCATTACAGTGACACTTATTTTTTTGGACAATGTATGTTGTGGTTACTGGAGTACCAACCAAAACAGCTTGTACTTATTCCTAATGTTTTTCTTTATTTCCATGCAATACTACATACAGATTAATATACGGTAACCTTGGTACCCTATAAAGTTTCCATTTCCAATACCTTAACCTGGATAGCCTTGTGAACTAGAATTAACTTAACATCTAAGACAGTTTCTCAACTTCAGTCCTCAGGACCCACCCACAGGTCATGTTTTCAGGATCTCCACAGAAAGCACTGACAATAATTATAACACCTTTGTCAGGATCTCCAACAGAATGCACTGACAATAATTACATCACCCGTGCAATACTGAGGAAATCCTGAAAACTTGACTTGTTGGTTGGTCTTGAGGACAGGAGTTTAGAAACACGGATCTAAGGTTTTCCGTTCTTTATCTACTGCTGAACATCAAAATAAGAGTCTAGTTAACCTATCTAGATAGTCCTTACTTGGTACGGAGAACTTTTGCCTTTTATTGGCCTCTGAATCTCTACCAGTAGCGTTCAATTACCTTAAAAACTAAACCGCTACAGTGCGGACAAATCACCACGTGACTTCTTACATTATGGCTGTCAACATGGAGAAGTTCGACAGATATTATGGCCCCAATAGGAATTCAGGCAGAGGAATTACCTTACATCCAAAATATTGCTACCTTTAATGGAACTTTGATATGAATAAAATATAGTTCCCTGTATGCATGAGCCTGGTATGCAGTTCTCTTTCTTTGCTTACTATATTCTATTTTTTAAAATATATTTTTGGAAGCTTGTTAAAGTCAATCTCTAAAACTTTTTAAAACCTCCCTAGCACTTTCCAATGTTTTAAAATACAAAATTAACCCACAAAGTACCTGTCCCATCACCACCATTAGGGCATGTCCCCACGGCATGGGTTTGCGGCTGGTTTTTCAGACGGTTTGCAGTTTTGCAAACCGGCCGCAAATGAACACAATGGGCTTCTATGGAAAACCCGTGCAGCAGTCCCCACTGCATGGGTTTTCCGCCCGGCCGTTTTTCAAACCGCCGGCTGCACAAAAAACATTGTGCTTGTTCATTCTTCTCTCCGGTTTTCGGCTGAAATATGAAAATGTGAATGTGAAGGGGCAGGGCTTTTCTCCGTTCATCGTGGAGAAAAGCCCAAAAACCGGAAAAATACCAGTCGGATACACCGACCAGTATTTGTCCTATGCCGTGTAAACGGGCCTTTATAGTGCTGCCAGAGCTCCAATGTTCCTCCCGATCTCTTACTGATGACGTCACGTTCATGGATCACATGATGCTGCAGCCGATCACTGTGCTCTGTGGTCACGTGCTGTACATGCAGGCATGTGACTGCTAAAGTCAGTGATTGGCTACAGCATCATGTGATCCAGAACCGTGGTGTTGGTAAGTGATTGTGGAGGAACACTGGAGCTCTGGCAGCGCTGGAATCGTGGTCGTGGGAGAGGTGAGTTTTGGTTAATTTTCCATTTTAGTACAGAGGCGGTAGAAGAGTGAAGAAATCAGGCGATACCTTTTAGAGGCTAACTGAATATATTTGATAGTACTGAGGCGGTGTAAGGAGGTTTTTAAAAGTCTTACAAAAGTCTGTACATGGCTATGATGGAGGCTGTTGTTTGAACACAATACCTCTAACTTATAATTTAAGGGATTTCTGTATATTAAGACTGTAGCCTTGGGTTTAGCTGTGCAAACCATTCCTGGCCTCCTTCTTCTGCACTGTATGTATACTTCACCTGAACAGACCAAGGAGGAGCCACAGCAGATTGCGATACACTCCACACAATCTCCCTACAGACTTGTAACTGTATATACAGATCTTCAGACTAGCCTTCTGTTCTAGCCGTTAATGCTTTGAATTTAGAAACCTATGTAGTACCGTGTTTTTATACTCTCTATACCAGGCTATAATAGAAAAAGCAGCTGCTCACCTGTGTAATCTTCCGCGAGCTTACGGTTCAGGGTGCCACCCTCTAGTCCATTTCAAACTGCATACAAGTAAACGATGAACCGGCTCCAGCGACTTATCCACTTGGGTATAGAGGATGAACACATAAGCAGGTACAGTCCGGGCGTGATTAAAAAATCATTTCCATTTCTTTATTAGCATCTTCTTAAAACTAATAGCAAACATATGAACGAGAGATCCCCCGCCTCTGACTACTGAATGGAGTCAAAACGTCACGTGACCCGAAACGCGTCGGCGTTTTGACTCCATTCAGTAGTCAGAGGCGGTGGGTCTCTCGTTTTACATGTTTGTTATTACTTTTAAGAAGATGCTAATAAAGAAATGGAAATGATTTTTTAAATCACGCCCGGACTGCACCTGCTTATGTGTTCATCCTCTATACCCAAGTGGATAAGTCGCTGGAGCCGGTTCATCGTTTACTTGTATGCTCTATACCAGGCCTCCTCAAACTACAGCCCTCCAGCTGTTAGGAAACTACAACTTCCATCATTCCCACTGTTCTAGATTACATAAATACATGATCGGAGTTGTAGTTTCCCAACAGCTGGAGGGCCGCCGTTTGAGGATGCCTGCTCTATACAATCGAAAGCTACAAAGCATAATACACAGGCATACTATTCTAGCATTTTGTTAATCTGAGCAGTGATTATGACGTCTGCATGAACCATCTATTCGGACTTATCTATCAGAAAGGAAACCATTTTTTTCTGTTTGAAGAATGTTCTAAAGATTTTGATCTTTAAAATACAGACAAACCAGAGACACAGTACAACAATAGGCTGCTGGAGAATAGAAATTCTGGTAGTATTTATCAAAATACTTGCTACTAGCTCTTCAGTATAGTATATACAACTGCATGTCTACAGGGGTGGATAAAACATTCTCTTTAGTATGCAACCTCTTCATTTCCTGCAAGCAAAACGGGTCAGAGTCCCTGTGATGTGGAAATGGATATGGACAGATGAGTGCATTCTGCCGTGAATCTTACAACATAGCAATTGAGATCAATGTAACACAAGCAATTCTAACATATATAAATCCTTTCCGGAAACAGTAATAAAATACGTCAGTTTGCTAAACTACACACTTTGCCAACCACTTTCTGCAGTGGACACTACCGTTATGGCAAGCACAGGGGCCAAAAGATGGCAGGACTGTATTTGGTTCTAGTTCTCATAGAAGTAGGGAACTCTGGCAAAGTTAAAACTTATGCGCAAGGGTGTAACTAGAAGCAAAAGCAGCCCCTTTGTGGTCCAGAGGTTGAGGGGGTCATATGGGTGCATGAATGTTCTACTTTTTTTAGGGAATACTACGTTGGTGGCTCTCTGCTGTCTAGGACTAGGATTTGTGTTCTCTCGTATATTGTGCTATTATTTATACCTTGATTCATGTTACCTCAGTCCTGTTTTCTTGGTTTCACTTTGAATTCAGGGGCGTGTTTACTGGCTTCCACTAGGCTGCAGTAGAAGCCAGGTCTGTAGCTATAGCAACCAGTGTTGGCAGCCTATCAGGAGAGATCAAACAGGTCTGAAGCTATAGTGACCTGAGGAGCTGATGCAGCCCATACAAGAGGGAATATCTAAGAATAGGTAGGACACTGTTAATGGACACACATTGCAAAGTGACTTGTTTTTGCAAGATTTTTAACATAAAAAGCAATCCTTGTAGTGATAGAACCCCTTTAAGTACTTCTACTTAGGCTGCTGTTTCCTGTCATTAAGTGGTGGGAGCCCATTTCCATTTTCTACCTAGCACTACTATGTGGATTCTCTTTTATCTAGTGCTGTCATCCACATCTTTAAACATTGCTACTTATGTTGCGGTTTATATTTCCTGTCTTTAGGTGGTGAAGGCCCATATCCTCGCTATGGGGCCCTATGAATATTAAGAAAAAAATATAGTAACCAATTAAAATTAAAGCAAGCATTATGCATCTAAATATCGGATAATATATGACCACAATGATCAGGTCTAGGACAAAGTAGTCCGATTCCCTAAGCAAATAAGTTACATGGCGCCATTCCCAATGAAAAATTCAGCCCCATCCATGCCTTCTTGTGCCCCCCATCCTGCCTGGGATGAAGTTGCCTACCTGACGTCCCGGCCCCCCTAACAATGACGTATGGTGAAGCCGGTAAGTGTAGCATTTACGCCATGGAGTCAGGTTTACTTGAAATCAAAAAGGAGCACTGATGCTTTTTCACATGGAATTAATCTCAATTTAAAGCTTCAGTGCTCCTATAAAAATCAACTACTTTTAAAATAACTTCAAGAATTGCACGTGACTAACCTGATGAAAACCAATGACATCCAATTCTTAGCCATCTCAACTATGTGATATTTTTAGTGTCAGACAGAATTATATGATGGAACATGGAAATGACAATGGCCGGAAATGTGCTGCTTTTTATCTCAGTTATTGTTGGATATGACGATTAGGTTACACGTCTCACATTCAATATTCTGAGACAGTTTGGGCCACATGTATGAAAACTGTCTAAGTCTAAAACTCACTTTGTTGCCCATAGCAAACAATCAGAGCCCCCTTTCATTTCATATAGTGCTCTGGAAAATGAGAGGGGCGCCCTGATTGGTTGCTCTGGGCAACAATGCCCGTTTTGGACCTAGACAGTTTTCATACATGTTGCTCTTTGTTTGGCCTATTAAAATAATTGAGAACTATGATAAATCTCTGGGGTACTTACACTATATGCAAGCAACATCAAAGCTGAAAAAACATCCATTTAAAAAAAAAATTACATTTATTTCCTTAGAATAAACTATTTAAAGAGGTTGTCTCACTACAAGGATTGCTTTTTATATTAAAGATTTCACAAAAACAAGTCACTTTGCAATATATGTCCATTAACAGTGTCCTACCTATTCCTAGATATCCCCTCTTGCAAGGTTTGCATCATCTGCTCAGGTCACTCTAGCTACAGACCTGTTCAATCTCTCCTGATAGGCTGCAAGTGCTGGTCACTATAGCTACAGACCTGTTCGATCTCACCTGATAGGCTGCCAGTGCTGGTCACTATAGTTACAGACCTGTTCAATCTCTCCTGATAGGCTGCCAGTGCTGGTCTCTATAGCTACAGACCTGATGTCCTCAGCAGCTCATCACTGCAGACCAGTAAAGCTAGTAAACACGCCCCTGAATTCAAGAATGAAACTGAGAAAATAGGACTGAGGTAAGGTAAATCGGTGTAGTGAGACACCCCATTTAATGATGGTGGTATACTACTAGATATACTAACTAGTCAGCTGTCTACATGTCCCTCTAATATTATAGACCTTGATATATAGTTTTACTTTAATTCTTACCTGTGATGCCTGCATCATATCCAAGACTCTACATACTAAATTAAGTTAACCGTTATCATTTAGTATTCAAAATAGATTGAAATTATCCCCACAAAGATGTATTATTATGTAAACGAATACTTAATTATGTATAATTACTAATTCTGTTAATTGATGGATAGGTTACAGTAAATGCCGGCTTTTTTCATGAAGGCTTTAAGTGTGAGGTTTGCTCCAGGTAAGCTCTGATGATGAATATGTTTTTTCCTCTCTTGGAGTATCATCATCCTAATTTAGCCTTAAAATATTACTAGGAGTTACTGATTGGTATGGGGTTTTTTAGAATGGACAGAGGTCTCCTCAGTATTTTTACTGCTGTTCACCTGCTGCACATGGACCTGCAACACTGCCTTATTCAACATTGTTCATATCAGCAGCAGTCACGAAGACTGATCTCTCTCAGCTCAAAATGCTATAGTGTATTAGCATGTTTTAGCAAAGGAAAAAAAGAAAAAAAAAAAAAAAAAAAAAAGGTACTCACAGATGATATCACAGATTACAGAACAGCATGTAATGTCAATCAGCTGCCTCTAAGGCCAGAAGGATGTTGGTACGTATTGGTGTGTATGAAAAGAGGCATGGACTCACAGGACAGGGGTGTAATATTACTACTATATAAAGCATTGATGCGGCCTCATTTGAAATATGTTGTTCAGTTCTGGGCTCTATTTTATAGAAAGGATGTAATGGAGAGTGCAAAGACGAGCAACCAAACTAATAAGGGGACAGGAGCATCGTAGTTATGAGGAACTAGTAATCTCAAAAGGCCACTAGAAAAAAAGGTTTTTTTTCTGGCTTAAAAAGAGGTCCCAGGGTGGGGTGGATCACCCTGGGACCTCCTTATTTGGGCTAAAAAAAAAATTTTCTAGTGATCTTTTTCTACATGGGTACAGTGTTATATCCTTTACTGTATGAGGCGATAGTAGGGTCAGCCACCGTAGGGTGGGGTCACCCATTTTGGGGCGGAAGCTCCGCCAGTTAGGTAGTGTATATAATAGGACACCAGACCCTTTTCTAAATTTATTTTTCCTATACCATTCTAGATTTTTTATCTTCTGCTATCACCATTGCATTTTTATGACTTTGGATGATCCTTTTTGGGACACATTTTTCACATTCCTTGGATGTGTTTCTTCTGTATATCCTCAAGTAAGACTACATTCTGTGTATTCATATAGTCAAGGATATGTGAGTATACTTCTCTTTTTTCTTTTTTGTAATAAAAAAGTGTATTTATCGGTGTTGCCTTTTATGTTACATATACTTCTGACTTATTTGTGGATATATTTTAGTGAACGTATTAAAGGTTATGTTTTAGTCTATCTTTCTACGGTCAGTGATTTGTTGTTAGATCTAGACTAATTTTGGAATATTTAATTTGGTTATCGAAAGGTTTAAAGAATTAAACTTATTTACTCTTGAGAAAAAAAACAGCTCTGGGGAGACATGATTAATTTATTTAAGTATATAAATGGCCCCAACAAAAAGTATGGGTAGAAGCCATTGCATGTAAAACACCCTCAAAAGACAATGGACATTCCCTTTGTCTGGAGAAAAAAGGATTCAACCTCCAGAGGAGAAAAGCCTTCTTCACAATGAGAACTGTAAATCTGTGGAATAGTCTGCCTGAGGAGCTGGTCACAGCAGGAATAGATGAGGATTTCAAGAAAGGCTTAGATTACTACTAATATTAATATTTATGTAGCCGTATAAAACCAGATCCAGTCTGATGGCAATTGTGGGGGCAGAAATTAAATATTCTTTAGGGCAGATTGATTCTTGTCTTATGGGTTACAAGTCTTCATCAGTAGGGAAAACAAAAATTCCTGATCCACCCTCCCTTCATCCACATCTTTCCCCACCCACGGGTGAACCTGATAGACACATCTTTTTTTCAATCATACTATCATGCAAGTACAGCACATGACTGCGAAGAACAGTGATTTTATAATGCGACTGATGTACGAGACATAATCGTTGAGGGAATGGTGAGGAACAGTAAAGCAGCAATGGTGCAAGAGTGCTGAGTAACTATCTCTAATTTCAGGACAGGGACCTGCAGTAGCAACATTTTTAAAAATCATGGAAAAATTCCTTTAACTACGCACGGATTCTGATTTTCCATACTGACTGGCAAGCAGAGATGAAAAAACATCCTATTATTCACCATAGAATACAACATATTATGAAAGCTTATAGCATATAGACATAACATGTGCAAAACCAAACTCCTGGATTCCCTTGGGACAGGTCTTGAGATACTACGGTAAGTTTTCACATAATACATATTGCAAAATTATGCTGAAAGCAGATGGTGGAACTTATGCAGTGGGTAGAAGAAACTTTCCTAACAATACATAATACTTATGTAATAAAGCTTGCTACAGTAGAGTCTGCAAAAAAAGTTTATGTACACTGCATGGCAGAGGTTGTATGGAGCTAAAATACAGTAGACTGTATGAGCCCTTAGCAGTAAACATATTCTATTAATTTATACAACTCTAAAGCCCCCCAAAAATAGGGAACATTTAGAACATAAAACGTAAAAATACGACCCAAATAAAACATGTTTCATAGCCCTATTATGAATTTCATGTAATCAAGTTGACTATTACCATTTGTAAGCCTTGTTAAAGAGAACCTGTCACATAGTTTTTTCCCCCCTTGCCGAGGACAGAACAAGCTAGTGTCAGACCTGCTGTTTCCAGCGCTGTGTCCCTTATTCTGTAAGATGCTGCCGTTTTTGTGTATTTAATGCTCAAATCTGCAGTTTTCAGCCAGAAGAGTCTTTCAAAGAGTCCTTCAGAGTGTCAGTTTTTTCAAACCCGGCCAATCGGAGGCTAGCCCCGCCCACCTCAACTGATATACCTATTACTTTGAATAGGTAGAAACATGTCAATAACTGTCAGTGGGCGGAGCTAGCATCTGGTGGGTGGAGCTAACACCTACTCATGAATAAGATTTGAGGGGTAAATGCTCTAAAATTGCTACATCTTCCAGAATAAGGGGCACAGTGCTGGAAACAGCAGGTCTGTCACTAGCTTGTGCTGCCCTCAGCAAGGGGGGCATAACCTATGTGACAGGTTCCCTTTAAGGTTGTCGGGTGCATACAAAGTTTCAACTTGCCCATTATATCATGTCAACATATAACTTTGCTGGAATATAATTCACATCGTAATTACTCTTAGCTGTGCCAGCAGCTTCAGAGTTATGTAATCTAGCTCCTAACAATGCAACAGGTTTAACATCCGTAGTGCGTCTTCCTGCAATAATTATTCCACACGTCAGAAGCAATATCCCACAACCTGAATAAAGAAAATTCTAGTAAAAGTACATTTTTTTTAACTTAAATTTGTGGACAGTATTTAAACCTGACTCCTTTGGAAGTTGATTATACATTAAGTCCAATGAAGCAGAATCTTTTCATGGAAAAGAATTTGGTAAAGCAAAAAAGTTGTTTTACTTCAGTAGAACTTCTGCCGATTTGACGTTCATGACATATCCAACTATAGGCTAGTAATGCTCATCACATATGGTCAATTTACTGCCTAAACCTGGGGCTCCAGATCATGAAACGTGTTGCAAGGAATCCTTGGCTCAATAGCAGTGTTAACAGCAAGTTCTTAATATTGTGTCACTATTGAAGCAAATCATTCATATACTAGGAAGGTAAACATGCACTTCAGCGATATTGCAAAGACTAAGCCTGTGAGGGGCCTTTTTGTAGCACAACTTTAACCACAGAGCAACAGCCAGCTTTAGACTCCTACTTCCTAGTCAGGCTGTAGGTGGTTCTATAGCAGTGATTGACATATCAGCTCTTCTATTCCTAGCTATTCCTGTTATAGTGACATGCAGGAGGTTTATAAAGATTACTATACAAGGCTTCAGAACTCTAAAGGGTGAAAACGTGTCATTAAGTTAGGTAAACAAACTCCGTTGCTAGAGATAAGACTTTGCAGGGAGTAACTCATGATGGTCAAACTGACTGACAGCAGATGACAAAGGAGAGAAAGGTGGTCAGTAACCAACAAACTGTAGGGAGATCAAATCTTTATCCTGACCAAAACAAAATCAAAAGAGTAATGTATTTGGTAATGGTCTTCATTTACATTTCCTTATATGTTAAAAGTTAATCATTGTAGCGAGAAAACCCCTTTAACTATAGAATCTTAGCTATTGAGCTACAACTAAAGAACATATTATGATTGCACAAACTGTAATTCGTTTGTCATGATTTTTTTTTTGCAAAATCACTGCAAAAACACTTTTACTACAATTTCAGAAAACCAGAGCAAAATCTGCAAGTTTACCACAACATGTGAATACATCATTAGTGAAATCTGACATAATGGGCCAAAATGTATGAACCTGTTTGGGTCTAAAACTCACTCTTTTGCCCATAGGTTACTATGGGCAAAAGTGTGAGTTTTAGACCTAAACAGGTTCATACATGTGGTCCAAAAAGTCCAGATAAGCATGTTAGCCTTAAATGCATCATTTTCATATAAATGTCCAAAAACTAAGTGTAATTTCGCAGTCAATTTTTATATACACCAACCATTCATTACATTGAAACCACTGACAGGTGGAGTGAGTAACATTCATTTCACTGGCTGTTCACTTATTTCCTAATATATCCCACCCCTTGATGGGTGTCATTGTAATGAAATCAAATTTTATATATTTAATGCAGGAAAAATGGACAAGAGTAGGAATCAAAGTGATGGGGGGGGACTTTGGGGATCTACAAAATATTAGACAGATGGTCTTAAAGTTATGTCTGATCAGGTTTTCTACCTGCAGTCGCATCGTGCAAATTATAGAAACAGTAAGAAAAGCAACCCATAAAATTATATAAAGATAAAACTGTAAAAAAAATACCCATCCAGAAAACCCACTATATAACATATATAAATGAAATATAGGAACACCAAAATGTTAAATTCCTGTCTAGCGCATACGCCCCACAAATAATTATTTACTGGGCATGCCTGCTAGTCACCAGGCTGGCTGGCGCTTTTATACTGTACCCACCCACGGCCCTCCCCGAACTAAACCTCACACTATAGAAATTTATGGGACATTGCATTTAAGGAGCGCGATAAGCGGCTACACCGTAGAGGAGACGGCCTCCTGACTAGTCAGCAGGCCAGCCGGTGCTTCTATAGTGCATGCAGTATTAATAATTATAAGAATAATCTTTATTTGTATAGCGCCAACATATTCTGCAGCACTTTACTATTTGGAGGGTATAAGTACTGATAATAAAAAACAAACATTATACAGTAAAAAGCTGCTTACAGATCAGATACTAGCTGTGATAGTCCTGCTCCCAAGAATCTATAAGGGTGTATGGGTGAGACAAAGGGTGAGAAGTGCTTGTTTTACACAATGGTCCAGCAATGTTTCATAAATATGAGGAAGTTAACACAAAAATTGGATGAACCTGCCACCCAGACAGTACATCTATATACAGACAACTGCTTGTGAGCATCCAAGTGTAGGGAGTGTCAGAAATGTGTGTGAAATAAAGTGAGAGGTTAGCAATTAGGGATCTTAGTAGGCCTGCCTAAGAAGATGTAATCTCAGGGCATGCTTAAAACTATGAATGCTATGAGTGTGCTTGATCATACGGGACAGCATGCTTAAGAGAACTGGTGCAGCATGAACAAAATCTTGGAGACGGCATGGGAGGTTTGGATGAATTGAGGCATGTCATCAAAGATCATCAGCAAAGCACAAGGAATGGGTAGGGTGGTAGACAGAGATGAGGGAGGAGATGTAGAGGGGTGCAGCATTGTGGAGAGCTTTATGTATAAGAGTGATTAGTTTATGCTGTATTCTGTGCTGAATGTGCAACCAGTGCAATGACTGACACAGGGTAGATGCATCAGTATAGCGGCTGGAAAGAAAGATGAGCCTGACTGCTGAAATCAGGATGGATCGGAGAGAGGAGAGTTTACAGAGAGGGAGACCAATAAGCAAGGAGTTACAGGAGTCAAGACGAGAAAAAGAATGAGAACAATAAGAGTTTAAATGGTTTCCACAGTAAGAAAAGGATGGATTCTGGAGACGTTCTTGAAGAAGTGAAGGTGACGAGAGGGATTGAATAGAGGGAGTGAAGGACAGATCAGAATCTTGTATAACCACAAGACAGCTGGCCTGCTGCCCAGGAGTTATGGTGGTACCACACACAGGAGAGAAATCGCAGCGTGGGGTTGGGTAGTAGATGGCGGGATGACAAGAAGATGAGTTTTAGCGAGGTTTAGTTTGAGAAGGGATGGTCTTACGAATGGAATGATGTCAATTACAGTCATACACATAATACAAAATAAAAGTGATAAACACACATATAAAAACGGACAAAAGAAAAACTGGACAATCCTTTTAATAGTGTTTATATAATCAAAAGTCCTCAGTGCTACCTCAGTATCAGACATGCACAACGTGGCAGGAGGTAGGAGCTAAAAAAAATCACAGAAAAATGGGACATTATTTACTCAAAAACACAACACATGCCATACTTGCAGCTCAATGGCTGGACTAGAGACTGAACCCAGTAGGAGGCAACACAGGCCCCTGTGCTACTTGGGAAAGATAAACACGTGCAGTTAATTGATGAGCAGTAGTTCACACCCCCCACCACTAGGGGAACAATGCGAGGATAAAAAAAAAAACTGCACATTAAATTGATTATACTGTGGCTTTTCTGCATACTGGTGTGAACCGGTATCAATTCACTGTGCAGTTTTTTATCATCCAATTGTTCCCCAAATGGAGGGGTGTGTGAGCTACTGCTCATCAATTACCTGCAACTGTTTATCTTTCCCAAGTAGCACAGGGGCCTGTATTGCCTCCTACTGGGTTCAGTCTCTAGTCCAGCCATTAAGCTGCAAGTATGGCCTGTGTTGTGTTTTTGTTTAGAAGGTAGGAGCTAAAATCATATAGACCGAGGCATAACTTAACGCTCTTGGGCCCTAGTGCAAAAAGTGAAATGGGGCCCCCAGCTACCATGTGCCATTTACAATGCTGGTGTCTCCTCATGTGGCAGGTGGTCTTTTGGGCCCCCTCAGGCTGCAAGGCCCGGTAGCTACTGCTACCTCTGCACCCCCCTGTAGCTACACCCCTGCATATATACTACACTTCTTCAGGTCACGGCTCACCTTCCACCCACAGACCGACTGGGAACACCCACTTTGGGGCGGGGGTTGCACTCAGTCCATTTTACGTTCTGGTTTTCGGGCCACTAGAAATCCTTTGGTATGACCCTATCTGCATGTTGTTCAGGCCTGCTTACTATGAAAATAATATGACTTCTACTATAACTGTGGTAGCCAAATACAGACGAAACCACCGTCAGTCACTTTCCACATGAGTTTGCTAGTGATATCGCTGTTTCACTGGCAAACTTATGCAGCCATCAGCGGCCATGGTTTGGTCTCCACTTGGCTGCCAGGATTCCTGAGCCTGACAAACACTGGGAATATTTTTAAATGTGCATTGCCATACTGGAACCACAAGTGTTACGAATTACTTTCTGGGTTTGTTTATATTTTTTGCATTTATAAAAACTCGTAACACAATGTACCATGCGAGGACCAGCAGCGGCAAACATGCTGTTCACATTATTGACCCCAAAGTACAATGACTTAATAAGAAGCACAATTGTCCACTCTGATTCATTCATTTCGCTGCCCTGCATCTTACTCATTACCATAGTCCGGACACGAAGATTATCTCACGGAACAATCACAGTTTTTGTTCTTAAAATTAATTCCAAATGTAGTTACAGAATACAGTGCATTTCTGTAAAGTTAACAGGATTTCTAAAATACAAATTTAGTTTTACTTCCTTCAAATGAGAAAAATATCTTTAATGCCTTGAAGGAAAAAAGCTCATTCACGCAACGAAATCACAGTCCCATTTT
Source organism: Phyllomedusa bahiana (assembly GCA_025379985.1). Classification (NCBI taxonomy): domain Eukaryota; kingdom Metazoa; phylum Chordata; class Amphibia; order Anura; family Hylidae; genus Phyllomedusa; species Phyllomedusa bahiana. Next base: position 16,679 of record JAODAL010013307.1, on the reverse strand, counting down.
GGTCCATTTTTCGGTATATCTAAGAGGTTAGATAAAAACATAGGGGTGTTTGCTTTTCTCCCTTAGAAGCATTGCTTATAGAGGTTGATGGCTCCATACATACACTACCAGAGGCGTAACTTCAAGCTCTTGAGCCCTGGTGCGAAAAGTGAAATAGGGCCCCCCAGTTACCATGCACCATTTACAATGCTGGTATCTTCTTATGTTGCAGGAGGGCTTTTTGGCCCCCTTAGACTGATGGGCTCGGTAGCGACTGCTACCGCTGCACCCCCTGTAGCTACGCCCCTGTACACTACCTGACGGACAGGTTAGGGCAACACTTGGAGGCAGTACAGCTAAGCACTAGGGAGTAGTGTAACCTCTGTGTGCTGTTGTACAGGCTACATACATCTGGCTAGGACATGGTATATGCTTTTAATGTATATTTTTTTCTTACTGGATACAGTTAGGCTATGTCTACACAGCTAAAATTAAAATACCGTTGGAAATCAGACAGTATTTTAACTTTGTGGCACCGTGGTTTTTGGCATTTTTTTTTTTGCGCAAAAAGACAGTCGGATTTCTGATTCCCGCCGACCCCCATACATTGGGGCTACAGGAATCTGGCAGAAGATAGAACATGTTCTATCTTCCGCCAGATGGCCAGCAGCTCAGTAGAAAACCTGTGCTGTGTAAACTACAGCACAGATTTCCTAATGAGGTCCACACAGCGCTGGGTACAGTCGGATTTTCTATTGAGAGCTACACAGCGCTGGGTACATTCAGATTTTCTATTGAGGTCTACACAGCGCCGGGTACAGTCGGATTTTCTATTGAGGACTACACAGCGCTGGGTACAAAGCATCAGTGCAATCCTTTTTGCTGCACATTATGATTTAATGACCAGTGTTTCTTCATCATAATGTGGCATCTTTACAATTTTTTTTGCATAATATGCAGCTGTGAGAATTGTAGAAAACATAAACAAATCAGGTCAGATATTTTGTTTGTGTAGACACCACAAAGACATGGTAAATGTCTTACCTACCATAGAAATATAGGATTTTGGCTGCTTTCCAGCTGTGCAGATAGTTTACATGAAAGGAACAGGAATTTTTACAGTGTCCTGATTCATAATGAATTGCATAATGACATTCAATGCTCCCAAGGATTTTTTTACATCAATGTTTTAATATCCTCATCCTATTAATGATCATAAATAACCGAAAAATAAAAACAAATATAAAAACGGTATTCTCTTCTGTAATGTGTGATCAAAAATAAGCATGAAACTGTAAAAAACAAAACAAAAAAAAAATGTGAGCTTTCCAATGAGCGGGAGTCTCCTCCCACGAAAAGCAAATACTTTTTTTTTTTCTAAATGCTTCTACATAGTTGAGTCACATTATTATGACCAGCAGGCAATATCCAGAGTAACTGCCATATGCAGTACAGACAGCAGCTAGATGGACTGGGAGTGACTCAATAAGGTTCAGGTAAGTTGTCGCAGGTATCTGAAACCATACCAACTGGATCCCACAGCTACTGAAGGGTGCGTGAGGGAGGATCCATAGAGCAAACACAACGATCAAGGTGGTCCCACAGATGCTCAATTGGAGTAAAGTCTGAGGAATTATGGGGCCAAGGAAGTACTTGAAAGTCTTGGTCATGCATTTTCAACCATTGTCTGATATTTCCAACTTGGTGACATGTCACATTGTCTTGTTGGAATATCCCACCCGCCCCAGAGAAGACAATCAACATGTTTGGGTACGCAAGGTGATCTGCAAGGATGGATTCATACCCAACTTGGTCTAGAGTGCCTTCCACATGGATGAGTAAATAAGAGAATGCCAGGAAACATACCCCAGAACATATTGTAGCCACCAGCTTGTGTTCTTACAGCAATGGTTGCATGATGTGTGTACCCTGAAGTTTCTTGCCTTAATGTGTGTTTTCCAAATCGATGAAAAAAATTGTGACTCTATGGAAAAGGTAACTCTTGTCAATGAGCAGAGGTGAAGTTTTAATACTGCTGTGAATTTTTTTTTTTAAGCTGCTTTATGAGGTGTACTAATTGGTGGTTAGAAAACCCTTCTAGAGTACGTGGGGTTACATGTCCTCCATTTTCCCCAGGATGGTGGCCCCTTTGGGCACTAGATAGGGTTTTTTTTTTTTTTTTTTTTTTTTTTGTTTAGTACTTTGTGTATGAAGTCCAATGCCCCAAGAAGTCCTGTCTTAAACATAGAAAGTGATTTAATTTCCATAGTGATCTTTTGATGTTATATGGGGATTTAAAATTTGTATTAGTTACTGCTTTTTTTTCTTTTTTTTAAATTTTGATTATGTTGAGCTTGGAACCAATTACAGTTGTATGTTGGGGGGCCCACTTATAGGATTTGCAAAATTTAAATTCCAAAATATGGGTTCCCCTTGGTTTCATTTACCGTTTAAAAACCTTATTAAATTTTTTTGGGGGAGATAAATGTCCCTTATTGGAATATATTATTTGGTTGTCAAAAATATTTGGTCTCCGTTTACAAATAATGGACTCCTAGAAATAGTAGTTTCCAGACTTCTTAGGGGTCCCAGCAATATACAGCAAAAATTTTTCCCCCCGTATTCTCTTTTACAGAATTTCTTAAAGTTGGCTTTTTTTCTAATCTATAAACTTTTTAAATCCCCAAAAAGGTATGGTGTTAGCCAGAATTCTTTTTTTATTTTAGTGGGTTTAAAACCCGCGTTAATCTCCCGGGAAAAAGGGTCAGTATGTTGGGTAACCCAAATCCCTTTTCTTTCCTACACTTAGATTGGTAAATTTTAAAATATTTCTGAATGTTAACTTAAAAGGGGTTTTTTTCACTACAGTGATTCATCTTACCTAGTCCTGTTTTCTTGGTTTCCTTTGAATTCAGGGGTGTGTTTACTGGTTTACTAGCTGCGTAGAAAAAGGTCTGTAGTATAGAACCCGTGTGGCAGCCCATAGGAAAGATCAAAACGGTCTGTACTATAGGACCTGAGGAGCTGATGCAAGCCCCTACAAGAGGGATATTCAGAATGGTGGAAATGTTTTGGTATATTGCAAAGTGACTTGGTTTTGCAAGTCTTTTAAAATAAAAAAACAATCCTTTTGTGAGACAACCCCCTTTAAAGGTGGACACGAATAGACAAATGTAGCTAAAGCAGCAAAAATTTTAAAGTAAAAAGGTGGCCTCCGATCACCCCCGTCAGATGTTGTTGGGGAGATTAGGATAAGGCAGTTGGATTTCAGCTATCCGATCCTTTTGCTCTCGGTGAAATAATCCTCCACCAGGGATTTCCCATCCCAAAGGCCTACTTGTTGGGAGCCACAAAAAGGTCTAAAACAATTATATGTATTTAAATGTGCTTCTTTTGGTGCTTTTTTTCAGGTAAAAGTAAATTATCCCTGATTTTGTTTGGGTCTCAAATTTTGCCCAGTTTTACTCAGTCATTGGAGAGAGCCAACAATCTTGTTGTCAGGCAGACACATGCCTAAGAGCCTAAATGAGCTCCTGTAATTTAATCAGGACAGTCAGTTTTCTCAGAATTCTAGGAGATTTCAGCTCTGGAGTCCACTGAATTGTGACTGCAGCTGTAGACTAACATATTGGTATTTAACCCACGTTCAACGGAAGATAAATAATGCAAAGGAATTCATGCCATCAATGTCTGATAGGTGCAGGACCCACCTACCTCGAAAACCAGCGCCGAAACATCTCCGGAGGGATGGTTGGAACTCGCTCTTTGAAACCAATGGAAGTTCCGAGCGCAGTCAAATGCCTATATCCTTACCACCCCTCTGTTTAAAACAGAAAGGTTTTGGAGTTTGTTCACCAGATAGGTGTACCCGGTACCTATCAGACATATCCTATTGTAAGCCGTCAGTGTCTATAACAAGTTAAGCTCTTTAAAAGTCACCGTATATTGTAATTTTATATATTGTTCAAAGTGTTGTAGTTCGTTAGCCAATGACTGAAGAATGTTCTCATTGCCAAGGCTTTATCCATAGATGTGTATTTAAATAAACTACAGCCATGATAAATACACATCCCTGAACAGAGCCTTGGTAATAGGTAGAGAGAAACCACTGATTAAACTGATGCAGAAGCATAAACATATAGGCTACTTATTACATACTACAGCAAGTCTAAGGGTAGGGTTCACACGGCGTCTTCCAGACCATATTTTGGGGCGTAATTGTGCTGCGTTTACGTGCCGGGGATAATGGAAGTGAAAAGGCCCCCCCCCCCCCCACCCCGAGCGTTTTAGAAGTGCACACTGGCCAGCACATACTTCTAAAACACCCGACATCTTGAAACACGCACAGGTAAGCGCCACAAGATGCCGTGTGTGAACATACCCTAAGACATTTTAAACTTAGAGGATTCACAACCCAAATGCTAAAATTCTTACTATACAGTACTATAATAAAAAAGTTCCTAATATGCTACCCTTATAATTTACTCATGTGCAAATAAGCAAATCACCTAATCAATTAGCTACTGGGTCATATGCTGTAAACCATAATGAACATATACCAAATACAAACCAATTTGCAATGAGGATAAAGAGAATTGGTGGCCGATTCAAACACATTTGTTTTAGTAAATCCTTGTGTTCCTTATGAAATAATTCTGGAGCATCTTCTCTTATAACTGTGTTGTGCTATTTCTCTCTTATTACTGAATCAGTCAGCTGGCTGTTACCAATTGGGAGGGGGAATGTCCCTGCACTGCGTGATAATGTCCAATCAGTGCTAGGAGACTTATTGTGTACAGGGACACACCCCTTTGAAAACTAGGATGGTAACACCCAGTTGACAGATTGACAAATACATTTCTAGGAGGAATAACAGAGAAACAGCACAGAGTTCTAAGAGAAGATGCTCCAGAACGGATTTTTTTATGAACACCACAAGTATTTACTAAAATGGACATGTCGGGAGATGTCACAGGTACTTTTTAAAAGGGAAAAAATAAACTACAATTGGAAGATGTTGGGTAGAACAGAAGACCAGTCCCATATGATGTAAAATGGACTAGCTTAACAACTTTGTATCCAGGCATGCTTGCATAGTACAAATGCAGCCTAAAGCATCAAAGCCATTTATTCCAAGTCGCATACACCTGCTCTAGGCTTGTTATTACATTGTCAGTGCAAGATATGGAAATCTTGGCTTGGTGTAGTGAGGCATGTCTGCTTTGCAATATAGAATATGTAAAACAGGATCATCAAAGTTTTCAACGACCACATGATACAGCTTAACAAAGATATTATAGAGATAAAACAACATATGCTGGCACAAGTAGAAAGAGTACGCAAACAAGCATACTCACTGTACAAAGACACAGTGATCCAAATACAAATAGGAATTTGTTGACTGGATACAAAGCAATGTTTGTTCAACAAACTTCTGTCAAAGATTTTTTTCTTAGGCTATTTCACCCCCGAATTTGGGGGGGTACAGTACACCCCGGGCAATTACCCCGGGGTTTTTTGGGAGTCCCTGTCGGGCGTACCCCCACAATGGGGGGGGGGGGGGGGGGGGGCAGCACCCCCCCGGCCCCATAGATTTCCCATTTCTCCAGCGCATAAGCGCCATGAAAAAAATGAATGTCAATTATTCCCCGCCCCTAAAATAGATCGTATTGTATAGCGGGGGGAGGGGTAATACTTGTTCTCTATGAAATATGGATTACCGTAATTTCAGCGCGCATTCCCGCCCGTATTAAGCGCAAATACTACGCGAAATGCGTGCCAAAATTTGCCATTCCCGATAATACTGCAGTCAGGGGCCAAGTAGAAAAGAGGCCGACTACAGCTGACCGCTCTCGCTTGCTACCCAGTCATCGTTTTGGACCTGCGCAGGTCCTTTATATTACCACGACCTGCTCAATTTAATAATGGGCATTAAAGTTTAAAATGGAGACTGATCTTTTCATCGAACTGCAACTGAATCAGCCTGAACTAATTTACTTTTTCCTCCCAGTTGGTAAGTGAGGGTTGTACATCAGGGACTCTCAGGCATACTTTAAATGTTTGAGCAGACTGAAATTAGTATTAATGAGTATCCGGGTCTAGCTGCTGCATTTATATATACACTACTCACAAAAAGTTAGGGGTATTTGGCTTTTGGTTGACATTCACTGAGCTTAGAGTGTCAGTGTCATCAGCACATTGCAACATGATACAAGAGCTGGAAGAGTACAGAAAGGAAAAAGAGTGGACGCCCTTTGGGGCCCCTTTTCACTCACTGATGACTGCTTTTTTTATAAACACTGCCCTGCGGAACCGGATGATAAACCCCACAAAAACTCGGGCAATTTAAGGGTTTGAAAGGCAACAAGTGTATGTAAACCCCTTTATAACCGTTTAATCAGCTTGTTCTGCATCTAGATGACCGGCTGATAAAAGCACTCTCCTTGAGTCTTCGCATCTTAGCGACATCATTTCTACTTAAAAACGATTTCCTTACTGAATGCACGAGGGCCCCCCTTTGGGCCCTCTCTAATGTAATGACCATGGCCCATGCAAGATGGTGGCCGCCAATGAATGAAACCCAAAAAGAGCGCTATGCATTTAGCCAGATCCAGTACGGTCGGGGGACCCCTGCCGTTGTGTAGCACGAAAACCACCAATGTAACAGTTATTAATGGTTTTTGACTGACCTTTGGGGGGGCTCTTCCCCCCTTTAAGTGCCTGGGGTTTTGTGGCATTTATCATCCGTTCCGCAGGGCATTGTTTTCAATGAAGCATCTCAGTCTGTGATGAAGCCAAAGGCGTCCACTTCTTTGCCTTTTTGTGACTTTCATCTCTCTGTTGCAACCTGCTCAAAAACACCAACTCTAAGCCCAGTGGCCACTTTGTCTGAGAGCATCCTCTTTAAGCCTCGCAATGGCGAGATACTGTTCCAATTTTAAGGGGTGGTCTCGGGCTCATAGTCACAATGTAACAGCAGGGTGGAGGGTGTTTAAAACCCCAATTCAAATTGTCCCCCAAACTTATTGGGGAACTCAGGGATCAAACACCTGTTGTAATTTTTCTTAAGCTCCCTTTTTAGAGATCAGCAAGTTGTCAAAAAGGACTGAAACACTGAACATTTTACATGTGCATTAAAGTTATGAGATGGCTCATTTAGTTCATTTAAAAAAAAAAGTTGAAGAAATTTTATGTTCATCCTGGGAAAAACTAACCAAAAACCAATATCCCTAACTCTTGTGTGTGTATTTATAGAGCAACACTCCTGATCTATAAAGATCCCTTTTGTTTTCAGTCCCCATCTGTAGTATCTATCGAGATACCATAAAAATGTATCCCCCAAAGGATATGTGCAAAGGGCCCCAATTTATAGGGGAAGCGTAGTCCTTTATTTGGGCTACATTTCCCTACAGTATCTGTTCTCTCTGGGTATTCCCTCAATACAATTTTTTGGGAAACCCAAAGGGAACCACAAACAGGGGCAGAAAACGCTATATAAATGGGGCCTAACACTGCTCTGCACAGACTTCTTGGGAGTCAGTTCAGTAATCTCCAAGCACTTGTACTGTAACATCTAAAGGGCATAGGTTACAAAATGTTCACATTGCTGACATGAAGATGTGGATGTTAAGATAAATACAGTAAATCATATCATTTATAAATGTAGCTATGTCTGTAGAACAAAATGATTAGAGCTTACTAAACAGACTCCTAAGGAAGCTGTATAGAGCAAAAAATGCTCTTTATCGGATAGTTTGCTATACTTTTTTCAACATATAAATGCAGCACTAGAATTTTTATTAAACGTGGGCCCTCAACATAACCTTTAAATTGTTTTGGGCCCGCCCAAATTGTATGTCAAAACCACAACCACAGAATGATGGTTACAGAAAATTGTGCAGGTAACGAATCCAGATAAAACAAGTCCTTACGTATAAGGGTCATAAAGATCTGCTGGAGTCTGAAAATCTATTGAGGACGAACTATTTTTAGGTCATAAAATTTTTATCCCAAAATGTAACAGAAAAAAGAAAATGGGGCCCTCCCCTGGTCCCCAAAAGGAGACGTTTTTCCTGGCACATTTAAGAGCAGTACAGGACTTGTAGTCCACACTGTACTGTGGGAGAGGTGCTACTAGCCCTCCATTCACGGCATGAAATTTTCACTAAAACATGAAAGAGCAGTACAGGCCCTTGAAGTACCACAGTACTGTGGGGAAGGTCTACTAAAACCTTTCCTTTTCACGGCATGCATTTTAAACTAATACTTTAAAAGACAGTACGGAAATGTATTTACCGCACTGTACTGAAGAGGGGGCTACTGGGACCCCAAATAATGCAGCACTCACTAATACATGCAAAGACCCTTACATGAAAAATTTAAATTACCGCACTGTATGTAGAGAGGAGTATAGACCGCCCAATCACTTTTTTGCACTTCATTTAATACATATAAGAGCAAAACAGGAAATGTATACCCCCTTTGTACTGAAGAGAGGCCTACTAACTCCCAAATTAAACTGCTTGCCCTCACTAAAACATTTTAAGGGAGCAGTAAAAGGACATGTAGTACCAAACTTTTACTGTTTTAGAGGAGTCCCAGACCCAACAATCACTGTGTGCACCCACAAAAATACAGGGAAAAACGTACAAAAACAGTATACCACATGTATGTAGAGGGGGCTACCAGACCCCAACCCACTGCTTTCCCCTCACTAATACTTGTAAGAGCAGAAAGGAAAATGTATTCTACACTTGTACTTTTGAGCGGAAAAAAAGGGACTCCCAACCCACTGAAATTACACTTCACTAATAAAGTTGATTTAAAAAGCAAAATTTTTCATGATTTTTGGGTTGGATCTTCCAAACATCTCCCGCAACCCTGCAGGGGCTCCATGTTCAGTTTTTTTTTTCTTAAAAATTTTCTCAACATAAAAAGGTCCTTTCTTGTATGTTAAAAATTATTGTATCCTGAGCGGGGCCTTTTTTTAACGCAAAAGGGCCCCTGGGCAAGCTGTGCACTGCCCCCCCCCCCCCCCAAAAAAAACAAAAGTAACACAAAAAAACCCAAAAAAAAGATTTAATGCTAACAAACTTTTTACCCCCCAACACCGCCATCTACCTCTCAAAGGGCACCATTACTGACGACTCAGCCTTGGGGGAAATTTTAGAAGCAAAGTAACCCCGACCCCCCCGGGACCCCCGGGGGACTCCTGGGTTGGGTCAGTCGTTCCCGGGAAACGTTCTTTTTCCCCTTCTTTGTCCAGGGCCCACCGACACCTTCTTTTCCGGGCCCCAACTCTCCCGGGAAAATGTAACCCACAAAACTTCTTAGAATCCTTTTTCCCAAAATTTGTGTTTTGGACCCCCCATTAAAAAAAAATAGGGAGTAATGTTTTCCCACCATTGGTAGGTAGGTAAAGAACCCTAATAGGTAAGGGGAAACCCGCTCTTTGTAGGTAAAAATGCGCCCCCCCCGTAAGGGAGGTTTAAGCCCCTGTAAGAGTATGGCCCCTTTTTTTAGGGCCCCCTTTTTTTAACTTTTTGGGGCCCAGAAAATATAGCCCCCTTTTTATAACCCCCCCATATTAAAATTTCCCCCTTTTCATAGCCCCCCTTTTAAAAACATTTTCCCCTTTTACAAACCCCTTTTTGTATGCCCCCCTTTTTAAAAGCCCTCTGAAATATATACCCCCCCTTTTATAAAAGGGCCCCCCGTAGCCATGTCCCCGGAGCCAAATGGGCCCCCTTTGCCAACTGTAAGGGCCCTGCCCCCCGGCCAGTGTCCCCCGTAGCCCCATGTACCAGGGGTCCCCTTAACCCCCCCGTAGCCCGAGTTCCCCGAACCAGTGTCCCGTGTAGCCGGTCCCCCGTTTTAGCCGTGTCCCCCCTTTTAGCCCTTTTCCCCCCCTTTTAAACCCGTTTTCTCCTGTAGCCCTGTCCCCTTTTAGCCCGTGCCCCTGTCGCCAGTGTCCCCCTTGTAGCCAGTGTCCCTGTAGCCAGTGTCCCCTGTAGCCAGTGTCCCCCTTGTAGCCAGTGTCCCCCCTGTGGCCAGTGTCCCCCTGTAGCCAGTGTCCCACCTGTAGCCAGTGTCCCCTGTAGCCAGTGTCCCCTGTAGCCCCCTGTAGCCAGTGCCCCTGTAGCCCCCTGTAGCCAGTGTCCCCTGTAGCCCCCTGTAGCCAGTGCCCCCTGTAGCCAGTGTCCCCAGTAGCCCCCTGTAGCCAGTGCCCCCTGTAGCCCCCTGTAGCCAGTGGACCCCTGTAGCCAGTGTCCCCTATAGCCCCCTGTAGCCAGTGAACCCCTGTAGCCCGTGCCCCCTGTAGATGAAAAAAAACGATTTAAAAACTGTTACTTACCACTCCGCGCTCCCTGCTGTGGTCCGCGCTCCGGGAGCTTGTTTTCCGGCGTGAGCGGCGTGACAATCATCACGCCCGCCTATCGCCGGGACGTTGCTCCCGGTATTTCCTCGGCCGGAAGCCTGCGGGGCTGCCGGCCGAGGATATACAGCGGCGCAGGAGGTGATGTCATCATCTCCTGCGCTGCTTAAAGACGCGGCGGGTCCGGCGGCCTCCTGCAGAGTGTCGCGCTGCCCGCACCCGCCGCAGGGGCTGTCGCTCCACTGGGCAAGGTAGGCGGCTGCCCGGGAAGGGCCCCCCAAGGCTGGGGGCCCCCCGGGCAAGCGCCTACCTGGCCCAATGGGAAAGACGGCCCTGATCCTGAGGCCAATGTAACTTTAGAACTTTTTTTTTGTGAGGATATGATCATTGAAAATGCAATAATTAGAACACAAAATAACACCCCATGCATTAGTCAAACAATTTATGGGCTTCTCTGTCTTTTGTGACATTAGAAAATATAAACTTACTATACTTTCTCTAGTAGCAGACATTGAAAGAATATTGTAGTGAAGGCAAAGGACCTTAGGCCATGAGGACATGAGGTCAAAAAAGTAGAAATACCACAATATCTTTAGTTTAAGACATACAGATTTTCTTTTGTAAAAGATTTCAAGCTTATAAAATTATTATTTTTTTTTTCAATAACCCCTTGACTTTTTTTGTTGCTAATATTTTTGATGGTGTACACCAATGCATGATGGTTCGTAGGACAGGATAATAAACATTCATCGATCATGTATTGATCAAAGAGGTTTAAGTTATTTCAGATCTGGAGAGGGTTACTGTCTCTTTTAGGCCAGGTTCACATCTGCGTCCGAGCCTTCATCACAGAGGTGTTCAAGGATCCGATTATATGACCGAAACCAACAGTGCCCAACAGACCCACCCAACTACACAGTGGTTTGTCAGGTTTTCATCCTGGTGTCCATTGTTTTAATGGCATGCTGTGACCTTTTTCTGTCATATTTGATGGAATCTGTAAAATAGGCTAGAACAGAGCCGCGAACACTGATGTGAACTACACTTAGGTCCATGCATAATAAAAAACACATACTTATTTGCTGGAACGAATTCTAGAAGCCAAAAAATAAAACTGCATAAAATGAACACTGCTGCAATCATCACTCAAGTCAATGACTACAAGTTTTCCTGAGGAACCGTATTGGCACATGGGCCTTATTGCACTTGACCCGTGACAACTGAGCTAACATACTTCATTTTTATCAAGCAACGGTTATGGTCAAGGTTGGACTGGCCCACTAGAGGATCCTCTAGAGCCCTAGCTCTGACACAATAATTTACACCTAATACTTTAGGGCCCCAAAGGTCTAGGACTTCAATTTTTGCTGACTTTAAAACTAATCGCGAGATATCCTATTAAACCCTGCAAGTGCAAAGATTACAGGAAGTGCAAAAAGTAGCCAAAAGGGGTGTTTCCACCATAGACTTTGGTGGCATATCCTATTTGTATGCCATCAAAGTCTGATAGGTATGGATCGGAATGGCGGAACCCACACCTATCATGGGATTGGCCCCAGAAAGACATGGCTTTAGAATGAAGGGACAATCACGCTTGCACATGACTCTCCATTCTGTTGTATGGAAGTTCCGAGTAAAAGATGAGTGGTGTGTTCGATTGTACTCTGAAATCCCACAGAACAGAATAGAAAGTCTTGCACGAGCGCGATCAGCTATCCATTGTAAGCCAACACTTTAAGGGGCCCATTTCTGAGATAGCTGTGGGTCCCAAAAGTGGGACCCGTATCTATCAGACTTTGGTGACATATGTTATCAATATACCATCAAAGTCTATGATGGGAACATCCTGTACAGATAGTTGTTGGGCTATGATAAATTCCTCCACAGAGGTTAAAGAACTTTAGTCCGACTCTGGGTATGGTAGACAGGGCTCAAGGGCCCATCCATACCTGAAGCCAACCCAGGTTTTCTTCTATATAGCAGCATTTAATAAATTTAAGCAATTCTTGATCCATTTAAATTGTAATAGTGTTTGACTTGTTCTCCCATTAAATAGAAATTAGAAGACTGCAGCTGCAATTATCTATTTTCTGAGACAAACAGGGATCTAGGTTTGTTTTCTTAACATATAAACATTCAGTCTTCCAAGATTGTGATGAACTGTGAAAGCAAATTAGCCTTTTACTTGGTAATTTCAGTAGAGGACCGGCAGCATAGTGGAAAAATAAAATAACACTAGAAAATACTGCAAATATTTCCCTATATACATTTGGCAGCTATTTATGTACACAGTGGGACTTTTTTTTTATTAAAAGAGGGACTTTTGTTAAAGATTTGATTAAAGAAATATGAATGTCAGTTCCCTATGAAATAATTCTGGAGCATCTCCTCCTATAAATCTGTGTTGTGCTGTACCTCTGTCATACGGTCTAGAAATGTATTACTGAATGTGTCAGCTGGGTGTTACCATTCTAGATTCAGAGGGGAGTGTCCCCCCAACTGGTAACACCCAGCTGACAGATTGGTAATTAATTTCTAGGAGGAATATCATAGGAACCATACAACATTTATGTATTTAACGAAATGTGCTCCAGAGCTACTATTTCATGAGAACATTAGAATTTACAGACCTGTCAGAAATGGCCACATACAGTTGTGCTCAAAAGTTTACATACCCCAGCAGAATTTTTGCTTTCTTGGCCTTTTTTCAGAGAATATTAATGATAACACAAACTTTATTTCCCACTCGTGATTCATGGTTGGGTGAAGCCATTTATAGTCAAACTGCTGTGTTTTCTGTTTTTTAAATCATAATGTCAATCAAAAACATCCAAATGACCCTGAAAAAAAGATCACAAACCCTGGTGATTTTGGCCTGATAACATGCCAAATGGGTTTGAATGGCTACTAAAGGTAACATCCTCCCCTGTGACCTGTTTGCTTCTAATCAGAGTGTGCATAAAAGCTGAGTGAGTTTCTGGGATCCAGACAGATTCTTGCATCTTTCATCCAGCCACTGACGTTTCTGGATTGTGAGTCATGGGGAAAGCAAAAGAATTGTCAATGGATCTACAATAAAGGTAGTTGAACTGTATAAAACAGAAAAGGGATACAAAAAGATATCCAGGGAATTGATAATGTCAGTCAGCAGTGTTCAAACTGTGATTAACAAATGGAAAATCAGGGGCTCTGTAAAAACCAAACCACGGTCAGGTAGACTAAAAAAAATTACAGCCACAATTGTTCAGGATGCAAAGAAAAAAAACACAAACATCATCAGCTGAAATCCAGGACTCTCTGAAAACTGGTGGTGTGGGTGTTTCAAGATGCACAATAGGGAGGCACTTGAAGAACAATGGGCTGCATGGTCGAGTCACCAGAAGAAAGCCATTACTGCGCAAATGCCACAAAGTATCTCGCCTACAATACCGCAAACAGCACCGAGACAAGCCTCAAAACTTCTGGAACAAGGTCATTTGGAGTGATGAGACCAAAATCAAACCTTTTGGCCACAACCATAAACGTTACATTTGGAGAGGTGTCAACAAGACCTATGATGAAAGGAACACCATTCCTACTGTAAAGCACGGAGCTGGATTGCTGATGTTTTGGGGATGTGTGAGCTACAAAGTCACAGGAAACGTGGTCAAGGTTGAAGAAAAGATGAATGCAGCACGTTATCAGCAAATACTGGAGGCAAATTTGCACTCATCAGCCCAAAAGCTGCGCATGGGACGTTCCAACATAACAACGATCCAAAACACAAGGCCAAGTCGACCCGTCATTGTCTACAGCAGAACAAAGTGAAGGTCCTGGAGTGGCCATCTCAGTCTCCTGACCTCAATATCATTGAGCCACTCTGGAGAGATCTCAAGCAAAGCGCAGTTCATGCAAGACAGCCCAGGAATTTACAGGAACTGGAGGCTTCTTGCCAAGAAGAATGGGCAGCTTTACCATCTGAGAAAATAAAGAGCCTCAGCCACAACTACCACAAAAGACTTCAAGCTGTCATTGATGTTAGAGATGGCAATACACGGTATTAAGAACTGGGGTATGTCAACTTTTGATCAGGGTCATTTGGATGTTTTTTTGTTATCATTATGATTTAAAAAGAGGAAATACAGTAGTTTGACAATAAATGGCTTCACCCGACCACGAACCATGAGTGGAAAAAAAGTTTTTGTGTTATGATTTATATTCTCTGAAAAGCAAAAATTCTGCCGGGATATGTAAACTTTTGAGCACAACTGTACATATTTTATTTAAAGACTAAAAATATAATGGAGCCAGATTAGGGCAGGGTTGTGAACATAGTTTTCCTTTTTTTTTATATAAATCTTAGAAGAAAAAATTACAAATAACGTGAAAAACTAAGTATGAATGTGATAATCAAACTAACCTGTACAAGTTCCTAGAAAGACACACGAATCCAATTTTTTACCAGTCATGTTGCCAAGCTGGATTTGGTAATATAGCTAGAGGAGTGAACAGGTTTATACCTATCCAGGCAAGTGCAAATTAAAATGGTATTTAAAAAACAAACAAATTAACCCAGTTCTGTGGTTCGGGGTGCCCCGTTTCATTCATCTAGAACATCCTATCCCTAAGCCAGTTCATTTAGAACCTTAGAGTTAAACAGTGGGAGGTCTGGGGCTTCTGTACACTGATTTTTGGCAATGGTGGATGGATTTCATTGTGCATGTTGTGGCATCATTTGTCATAGTGCACAGTATTCTAGAAAGAAAAAACAAGGCAAGATTATCTGCCACAGGCCACTTTGGCCTTTTTTTGCTGTGCAGAGAACACGTTTGTAAAAGATTTTGGTAGTTCACAGTTTTTGGCCTGATGTTTATGTGGTGTCCATACACATATATTGTTATCTGGCCATAGTGGCCAACTACTGTCTGCAGAGGCGATGTCATCATTGACAACATGACCTTGACAGTCTGGCAATGTACTGTCTGTATAAAGAGAAGGTCAAGGTTCCACATAGCATATACTAGCCCTGCTGAGGTTCCCGATCCTAAATATATTTAGGAATCGCTAATCTAGATAATTTCCCTTTCATTATCTGCCTGGTGTCATAATCCATCTTGCCCTCAATATAATAAATACCTGTTTTTGCAGGATCCTTATGTAGCTTGCAAAAAAAAAAGTACATACAGACAATGAGGTGGACCATGGCAATCCTCTGTGTAGACCCTCCAGAAATCAGACCAAGATACACACTGCCACTCCCAAGATGTTTGCATTATGGGACACCTGTAGAATTTTGAATTCATAGCTTTTTGTGGCTTCTAAAAAGAATCTAAATATTGCAACCATTTCTCTGCTTGCTCTAAAAATTGCCTTAGGACAAACAACTAATTCTCGGTTCTAACATCTGCATTAAAATACAAATCTGGACTTGACATGAAACACAACGTCTCAGAGATGCCAAGACATCGTCAAGCACTAGAAGATATTGTGAACGGTCTTCACACCTCCTTCTATGCTATATATCATGTTGTAGGAACTTATTGTGGGTAATGTATAGAGGTTTGCACATACAAGACCTGTCAGTCCCATTAAACGCTGAGTTAAGAAAAAGGTCTCATTTTAAACAAACTTACTGAGCACAAGGGACCGTTTGGAGTCTTGTACTTGTCAACACCTATTGAAAGCCAGGCAAGTGTTGAAAGTGGTTTTATTGTACAGCAGAAACAGAATTTCCTATTATTCTCTCTCTCTCTCTTATCTAGCTGGTGTCTCTAAAAACAATGATCCTAACTAAAGGCAGGTGTTAACTACATAGCGCATGTCCATCTGTACTACAACCAGCAGAGAGAGAAAAAAGTGACTCATTCTGCAAATCTAATGGCAAGTTCGCACGTGGCAGATTTAAAGCATACATTTAAGTAATTGTCCTGTTCATCCAAAGGGAGATAACAGAAAAGTATGCACATTCTGCTGGAACAACCCAAAGTAGATCAATAGAGGACTGTCATCTGCAGAAATTTCCTCAATATGTCAGTCATCTGCAAATTCACCCTAATTAGGAACTTGGCTATTTCTTCAGACTCTAACGCTTGTTCCCATCTCAGCCAGACAGCCATTTATGGCATAATGATAGGATATGCCATAAATGCCTAATACATGCGGAGCATGGACCTTCCCAAAGGTTCCATGAAGAACGTAGAGTAGATTGCACTCATTCCAATGGGAGGTCGAAGCACATCGCTTGGCTGTACTAGGAACTGTCATAGAACAGAACTGGGAGTGCTGCCAAGGGGGACTTTCACAGAGATGCTTTTTATTTTTTCGTGTAAAAAAACCACGGGTTTAA